>VYZP01020239.1:3148-32183 GCA_013400635.1 Hypocryptadius cinnamomeus
TTGAACATTACAGTTCCAGCTCCTTATTACGATTTTGGACTGTAGCAACTAATATAATTTGTCCCGGGTTTTTTAATTCTAATCCTGAAAAGTATATAAGGACACTTGATCGAGAGAATGATTTTCCCAGTGATTATGTTTCTGTAGGAAGGCAAACATACAGAACTGTATTGTCAGAAAATCTACAGACCAAGAGTCTTTAAAGATATTTGGATCAGAATCTGAGTTAGGACTTAATGCTTATTTACCAAATCTATTATAATTCATAGTTTAAAATCATTCTTGTTTTGTTTAGTTCATCTGGTTCATTCCTCTCCTATATCTTTATCACTGTGCTGTATTGGCTTTCTTATTTTGTCTTTACTTTAAAAAAAATTTAAAAGAATCCAGGTCAAATATATTATAAAATTCTTTGGAAATTTTGATAATTGTTATGGACAATTTATTTGCTAAAAAATACATTTTACACCATAAGACTGACATTAATATGCAAATCAGTGGACTATAAAATTCATTTTCATGGCTCCAGGGCAGTATTTTTATAAATACAGAAACATAATCATGCATCCTCCAGAGAACTAAAAATAATTATACAAATTTACAACAAAGCCCAAGGCAGTGTCTCCTTTTAACTGTCTGGTTTTAATATCATTTAAATCTTGTTAAAACTTAATTACCAATTCTCTTCCATAATTTAGGTGGAAGAACTGAGGTCTAAGCCTTCTGTTTGAGAGAGAGAACTTCATCTGAGTAACAAAGACTCCAAGGTACAGATTGACAAAACAAGATAGTACACAGAAAAGCTTGGTAAAAGAAAAGTCATCACAGGTAACAACGAAGACCAGAACTTACATCTGTCTATCTACATTGTCATAGTTTAACTCAGGTCCACAATTAAGTTCTGTGCAGCCACTCACTCATCCCCTTCCCTCCCCTCCTGTCTCCCCATGGCAGAACAGGGAGGGGAATCAGAATAAAAGGCAAAATCTGTGGGTTGAGATAAGAATAGTTTAACAATTTAAATAGTTGAAAATATAATAATAAAAGAGAAAAAGACAGAGGAAAAACCCCAAGAAATGCAAATGATGCCCAATACACTGGCTCCCCACCTGCCCAGACCCAGCCCATCTCCAGCAGTGATCAGGCCCTCACATCCCACTCCCCCTGTTTTTGCACTGTCCATAACATTCTGTGCCATGGAATATCCCTTTGGCCAGTTCAGGTCACCTGCCCTGGCCATGCTCTCCCAGCTCCTTGTGCAGCTCTGGCAGAGCCGAGACACCAAAAAGTCCTTGACTTAGGGGAAGCATTACTTAGCAACAAAAACATCAGTGTGTTGTCAACAAGAATTCTGTAGTAAATCCAAAACACACTGCTGTACCAGTGTTAGTAAGAAAATTAATTCTGCCCCAGCCAAACCCGGGGCAAACATCCACATAAAATGGAACTGAGCTGACGTCCTGTGTGACAGAAATATAGATAGACTGGAGTGTATATAAACCTACATAATAATATTTACATCCACACATACATACTCATATATAGGTGGTGATCTATTCATTAATGCTGATATAGCACAAGCTGTATCCACCTGGGAGGGGAGACCAGTGCTTTCATCCTCTTTGTTCCATGGCTGTTTTCTGGGAGATGATGGCTGCTCAGAACAGATGTAATAGTGAGTAACTCCAAATTCAAAGCCAGCCGGGCTACAGGCTTCAGGTGATATTTGGAGTAGGCACATATTATCAGGAATTTCTGCTGTATGAATACCTGTAGATATATATTTATTTTCTAAGGCTGCACCTTGGAACAAGATAATCTGCTCTCTTCCTCCTTGATTGATAGAAGAGGACACAACAGCAACTTTACCCCTGTATTAGAGGTATGATGTCAGGGACAGGGCCTCAGCTTTGTACCCTAAATAAAGCTCCTGGTAAGCAATTTTAAAGTAACATTATACTGAAAAAAACTGTTTCTTTGGACTGATTTACAGAAGATTCTATACCCTCAATTTCTACTCTCTTTACATTAAAGGTAAAGCAGAGAATAGAGCATACAGCTTCTCTGCACTGTGGTGTTGTGTCCCCTCACACCCTTCCCCCAGTTCTGCCTTTGCTGCCAAAAAAGACAAGGAATCTTGAAAATGGTGCTTTCTTGATTTCCTCCCTCAGTGATAAATATCCCATCAACACAGAGACTGCTGCCTCAGGTCTATTCTTTGTGCCGTGTTTGCCAGCCACTGTTTAGTAACAAGTGTCACTGTCTGCTCCCCTGCTTTGAACTGGAACACATCCCTGTGGCCCTCACATCCAACTGAAAGCAGCTTTGTATTGATTTAATTCACCCTTTTTAGTATGACCATAGTCACAATGAGGGATGTGCATCCAAACTTCCAGCTACTGCACAATTGCCCCTGGGCAGAAATTCAAGTGCTTTGGCACAGCATCTGGTTGGGAATCAATTCCCATTGGTTCATTCTGTCCAGTGCATGCCTTGCCTGTGATTGAAATGCCAGGCATTTGTTAGCAGTCCTGATGCCAGTATTGACAGCCATCCTCATAGCACTGCTCTGTCCTTTCGGGCTGCATATTCATCGGGTATTCATGGAAGAAAGAAATGCAAAATATTAGAGAAACCAGTAGGTTACAGATTTCACATACTACTCACATTATTGCGTTAACAAGTAACCTGTTCATTTACAGATATACATAAATTCATCCTATTTGTGGTGGACACTTAGTATGCCTCATTTTTTCCTAGAATGATAATGCTTACATTTTAAGATGTCAAAATTATTTTTTTATTTAACTGCATAGACTACTCAAAAATCTTTCATATAGAAAAGGTATCCTTCAGAACTAGAAGCATAGTATGTTTAATAAGTCTTTAATAAACAAGATTTAATAAGACATTTAAATCAAGTGTTAAATAGGCTGTCATTTGCACCTGTGTGAGTTTGAAATTGAGGAGTTTCCTGAGCTGGACTAGGTTGTAAATATGTTAGTTTCACTGGGCTCTGAATCCATTTGTTTCTAATGATTTTTTGCCATGCAGCATGACTGCAATGGGTGTGAAAATGGAAGTGTGATATTTTGCAGGTTGTTACTAGTCAGGCAAAAGTTAGAAACATCAACAAGAGTCTAAAGATGACCTTGCTAAATCTGACAGTGCTCTTAATGCAAAAAATGCTGCTTAAAATATTTTAAATATAGTAATGTGTCCCTCTTTCTTGCTCTGTGGTAGAATGATCAGATTTTTTTTGCCTCACTTGTAAGTTCTGGATCTATACTTTTTACAACAGAGCATTGTAATCTTATCAGCTTTTTAGGTAAACCTGATGGACGTGGGAACTTTCCTGAACCTATTCAAGCTGTTACTGGTGTGACACAGCACTGTGGAGCCTTGTGTCTGTCTCTGTGGGGGAAAATCTGAGGCTGGAAAATCTCAAATATATATGGGGAGAAGCTAATTGAAAAAATGTTGTGAGCACATTTAAGAAATGTGATTTATTTGAACAGTCCAACTAAATGAGGTTTTATTGCTAGACATAGGTTTTCTAGTGCTATTTCAAGAAAATATCAAAGATCACAGAAATAGCAGGATTTTGTAAAATTCAAAAATTGTTCCCAAGTGAATTGCAATCACCTTTACCATCTTATTTCTGCAAAATGTGACATATTTAAATATTGCCAAAGAATACAGTTCTTAAATGTCAGTATGTTTTTAGGAAGTATAAAGGCTCCAAGATGTATGTCAAAAAAACAGATTCCTCAGATGGATGCCAGAGGAAATCTTTTTCCAAAGAAGCTTCAGACATTTCAGTCTAATGTGTACTATTAATGTGATGCTGTGACAGCTCTTTAGAGAGCTGTCATTATCAGGCTTGTTTGGACTGGACTGTGTCAGGCAACCACAGGCTGAGAACTCAGTGCTTGCTCTAATGTACCTTAAGCAGGGATTCAGAGTGGAGCCAGTGCCTACCCAGCAGTGTACCCTGTTCTTGCTATAGCTTGGAGGCCTCCAATTCCAAATAATACCCACGTGTGAAAAGGGAAAAAAGCTCCTGTTTGCTTTGTTTGAGGCTTGGGAAATACTAACTCTTATCATTCATCTGAGCAGCTGGTGACAGCAGTGCTGAAATGCTGAAGAGGTGAGCAGTGGGAGGTTTGCAGCATGTCTGTTTACGTTGTCTCATCTCCTTTGTGCTGAATTCCTCTGTAGCACATCCTGTCCATTTGTCACCAAGAAATAAGATATAGTGACCAAGAGAAAGTTGCTTCAAGTGAAGGATTAATTTTGTATCACGTAAGAAAGATGGCTATTGATACTGCATGCAGGAACACTTATCATGCTGATGAATTTGATGTACCTGATAGCGTCAGGCACCAAAGATTCGGTTTCAACACAGCCTTCCTTGCAGCTTTTGCAAGTTTTGAGGCTCAGTTAAGCACCAGCACATTTTGAAGTTGAAGCCTTGCTTGGTAAGTTGGCATAGGTAGATAGAATCCTACCTATTCAGCATAAGGTTCCAATTCTCGGTCTTTCTTTAATAGCTGTGATGAGATACAGAATAGAGAATAAGGTTTCAAAGCCTTTAGTTGCTATATATCAATGGCTGATAGTTATGGAGAGAAAAATAATTTTTTTATTAATGCTAAATAGAGCTTTAACATATAGACACTAAATTTCCTAGAAGATAAAACATTTCCTTTGTGCCCCACATCCCTGAAAGAGAACATGCAAACATTTTCGAAAGCTTTCATGGGAGATAAAATATTGTGGATTTTCTTTTCTAATTGCCAGGGGCAGTGTAAATGCACCAGCCCTACCCATGGGTTTGGCTGAGAACAAGGCAGGATGACGCACTGGGTGCCTTCAGATGGGTGAAGTTACAGCTTCCATGAGTGCTGTTGTGACAGTTCCCAGCAGCAATACTGCAATCACAGCACAGCAGACTTTCAGTGTCAGGGCTGTCTTCCAGCCTCCAGTCTCTGCTCTTTTCTCCAGCTCTGCACTGCCTAGCCCATGCTATCTAAACTTAAATGATTGAAAAGTAGAAAGAGTTGAAAACGCATCAGGGAAAAGACACACTTCCCGTCATATTAGACTGCAAAATTTCTGATTCTGTTCTGATTTAGGATATAAACATACCAGCTCTGCCTCTTTCATTTGATGGTGTTGTAAAGGACAGCGGAATTACAAAAATATGTTAGACAGCTATGAGGTGGATACTAATACACACTTCATGGATTTCCCTGTCTTCCTTGGGGCAATGGAAAATCAGAGCTTGTGATGTTGGTCCTTACTGCTCTAGAAGTGTTTGAGACAGGGGCGTGGGGCAACATGTTTAGGTTTCAAGATGTTCAGATGTCACTATCTGTATATTTGAGAATATAACCTCAGTCTTCAATTAAAAGGAGTGACCAGAAAATTGTTGATAGCCACACAAAGTAACAAATTAAAAAGTAAAATAATTGACAGTCATAGCTGACCATAAAACTGCTGAATGCCCCAAAAGAGTATGGGGTTTCAGCTGTCTATCTTCCCATATGCTTTAAGGTAGTGTCAGTGCAGTGTTACACACATATTTTTCTGCAGAAGTCCCATGGAGGAATACAAAGCAAGTCAGAAAACCCTATGTATGAAGATGATATCTTGACTACTGCATAGGTGGAGTTTTAGTTTATCCGAAGTTATTGCTCATAAATAGTTTAGCAATCAGTTCTATCCTAAGGATTATTCATGCCACTACTTGAAAGACTGTTTGATCTATTGATCAATGATGAAAGTAAGAGAAATCAAGCTGTTGCTTGACCCACTGGACCCACCAATCTCATTAAGATAAAACTTTGAAAAGTTATGCTCCTGCAAAGTAATATATTAAAAATAATTTTGTCATTTTGATTTCTTACTGATCAATTTCTGAAAAGCAACAGTCCCTGGTGAATAACAAAAAATAATTACTGCAAGTTTTAAGTGGAGTTCATGTTAGTAAATAAGTCATAAGTCCAATTAATTACTGTTTGTGTCCAGAGAAGAATTGTTTCTCATATCCTGGAACAACCAGAATATCTCCAGGATCACAGACATTTAAAACAGTGATTGCAAAATACATTATTTAGATGTACAATAATTGCATAATTTGCATGTAGAGTGAAAATTTTCTGTTGTCTTTTCTCTGTTGAGGCTGTTGTTAGCAAATTGCTAGATTACTCAGAAGACTTGTTGAGATCACAGAACAAGCCAGCAGTTTTTTTATTTGTAACGAAAATTTAAAATAACAAAATATGTCATTATATTTTGCTTTCTTTGTGTGTAAGGTTACTTATTTAATTTTCCCCCCAGTAATATAATTTTTAGATTTTACTAGTTAAACCCCAGGATACTGTGTTTATGTAAGGAAGATAGGGAAGAAGATTGGAAGACAATTTATTAGTAAAGAAAGACTTGTATTTGCAGGTAACAATAAGCTTCAGTAAAGGGAAGGTTTGGAAAGAAGAGCAGATTCAGTGTCAAGAGAAGTATCCAAACTAATAATCAAAATACATATGAAAAACAGTTCTGAATAATTTTTTACCATTTCTGGTACTGACAATTTATCAAGCTGGTATTTTTTGAACCATATTGAAATTTCCACAAGCTTCAAATTTTGTTACCTGATCATTATCTCCACACACCATTCCCTTTTTTTTTTTTTCCTTGGGTAGATGGATTTCTGCAAAACTGCATTAATTTTGATAAGGAATACATTTCTGCAGTTATTGTAAAAGAAGATTGTCTCCATGACCCAGAGTTCAAGTCAAAATTTGTGCAAGAAAATTTCAGTGGTTGCTGCACACAGTGCTTGAGTTAACATCATTAGAGTCCAGGAGGTAGGAGTTAAACCAGTGAAAATTTCTTCAGCTCAAAATTTTAAGATTTTGCTTCTTTCAGCTCCTCTTCTGGTATTGCAAAGAACTCACTTCATAGTTATAGCCATGAAAAAATACTAGAGAAAAAATATTTTGAATGTCATAAATTACTTTTAGACTGTGAAAATGGGTTGTGTATCATGGCCATGCTTCATATGGAAGCTTCCAAAAATAGCTCAGCAGAAGAATCTCTGCACAGAGACCCAAAAGGTCTGAATTTGATCCTGGTTTTCTAACTGATCTGCAGGGTGACCTTGGGCAATCTGTGTGCCATTTTCCTTCTTGCTAAAATGAAAATAATAATACTTATTGCCCTTGCAACGCACTTCTAGAGTAAAGCATACGAATCGATAACATCTTCTCCTTAAGTATATGAAAGAGCAGAGGAAGCTTTTCCCACTTTCATTAGTGTGCTTTTAGCATTTAGAAATGTGAAATTATAAAGATTATTACATAGGAGGGAGAAGCCCAGAAGTGTTCCCCTAATCAATAAGTTGCCAGCTGGAATGCAAAGGAAAGGAAGTTAATAGTGTAACAAAGAAGAAAATAAATGCTTTGTTACATTTAGTGTAACAAAGAAGAAAATAAATGCTTTCAATGTGAGTATGGCAGCTACCAGTGCAGTCATACTGTATTATCTTGCTGGCTTGCATGCTGGCGTGGCAGTGGAGCAGTATAAAACATACAAACAGTTTGAAATCCCTACTCTAGTTTCCAAGACTTCCAGTTCTCCTGGAGAGATCTGTCAGTTTAGACAGAAAGGAAAAGCTAGACTTAAGTGCTCTGACCACGTGTGTGTGCCTTGTTCTGCATGTAGGGACTTCCTTCCCCTGGAATGCTGCTTTGCTTTCCACCAGCAGATCACCAGCACAAGCTGTCTTGGCACAGTATGCTTTACAAGAATGACAGCAAACATGATTTTTTACTTGTGTCCATAGGCTCATTGACTTGCAGTGCCTTTTTGTGGTCCATGCAGATGGATTCATTGAGCTTGAGTATTCATACATTGCTTGTATAATATCTCTCAGTATTTTATATCAGCATTTTGTATCAGGCAGTACACAAGTCCAGTGTCATCTACTGTGCAGCCTAGGTGAGCCCTGGCAGTAATTAAAGTATTTTAAACCATCTGCTTAATTGCATAAAGAATACACTGATGAGCTTGCACTGTTTGAATGATCTTCAGGAAGCTATTAGGCTAAAGCAATTCCCTCTTGCAATGTTTAACTAATTCACAATGTTTGTTCTGTGAATTACAGTTGTCTTTACACCATTTGTTAGTCTTACTGGTAGCAGAGCCCTGCTTGCTGCTACTGAGCCAGAAGATTTCTCCTGGTTCTTCTTCCCTCTGCTTTCTCATCTCTGCCTGTCAAGCTCTTCAATGAAGCGCAGACTTTGGGAGCAGTGCATGAGAGAAGCTGGGCAGTAAAATCCAGCCCTCTCCCTTGCCAGCCGTGCTCGGAGCCTTGACCCTGAGCGAGGAAGGATCCTTGTGCCAGCTGTTACCTGTGCACTCTGCTCTGTGCCAAACACCCGCACTGCTCACTCAGGGCATCCCAGTCTTTTGTGCCAGGGAGAACAGGGAGATGCTGGAGCAGCATAATCAAGCTGCACTTCCAGCTTCCTTGTCCAGCTCCTCAGCTGAGTGTCTGCTCAGCCGTGGCTGGGTCCTGCAGCAGAGCAGGGCCCTTTCGGCGTGCGTTCGCAGCGGTGCCATTGGGTGATGTAGGCACAGTGCCAGGCGGCCCTCCCAGAGAAACAGGGCAGGCTGCCAGGCCCAGCTGCCTCAGGAGCTATTCAGAGGGTGGTGGGTGAGCAGGGACAGTGGTCTGGCATTTTCACCTGGGGGACCTTCCCCTTAGGGCTGCTGTGGAAGCATGGCATGGCATGGCATGGCACGGCACGGCACAGCATCTGCGCATCCCAACTCCTTCAAAATTGGGAGGCCCCAGCTGCCTGCAGCTCTGGGCTCTGCAGGCACAGGAGGCAGTGTTGGCCATTCCTGCTGCATGCCTGGCTCCATCACCCCTTTGCCTCCTGGCCCTTTGCCTCCCAGCCAGAAAAAACAGGAAACACAGGAGAGAAGGCTACTGAAGATATAGATAAGAACTGCAGGCTAACAGACCTGCTTCAATTTTCATTAAAAGTCAATAAAGTAATCCTTTCATAACCATTGGAGTCAACCCATCATGAACATCATTTGAATAGTCAATCCCTGCCACATGGGAAAGAGTCAGTGGGTAGTTTGTCCCAGGATCAACCCCACCCTTTCTGTTCAGAAATTCCCCTTACTGTTTAATTAAACTGTCTGAATGTCTCCCAAAAGCCACCATGTAAGTATCTAATAGTGTGGATTACGAATATTAGGATAGTATGAGGTAATACCATTAGATTATCTCACCGTAAACTGAAATAAATGTTTATACATTTTACTTGATATATATGCAAAAAAGAAAATTTGCTGTTGGGTGTGGTATAATGTTTATGATTAAATGCTTTATTCATACTTGTATGTCAATCTATTAGTGTGCTGTTAATTCAAATGTTACTATGATGTATTCTATCGCCGTTAGCACATTTATCACAGGTAGATGTGAAACTTAGACAAAGGTGTACATTCTCATTAATGATGAGCAGCCTATTCATCTTACTAGAGTGTAATTAATGTTAGTTACAATACTTAATTTTTCACTGTTTGTCATGGTGCATATTTAGCATTTCTTCTGTCCTTTATCAATCTGCTCTCCTATCACATGAGTACATCAAAAAGATATATGTAAGTATCTGACCTGTTTTGATGCCTAATTTTTATACTTTTCCAAGAACTGGAATATTTTTAATCTTATCCTGTAGACAGCACAGTTAGCTAAAAAAACAGACTGGAAATTGTTGTCCATTGCTTTGGGGTTTGGGTTAATTTCATTTGCAATAATAACACAAAAATCAGATAGTGAACTAAAGCAGGGTACACCATGAAGACACAGGTACTATTTGCTGTAGTGTTGTGCTGTGCTTGTGTGGGGTTGTAGTGGTGCCAATTGTTCTCCTGGATTTTCAATTACATGGTTTTGTACTCGAAGGCTGTTAGTGCTAGTTAAATATGTTGTGTAACACAGCTCCAAAACCAATAGAAGCATGGAGTATCTGAAAAGTGCACGTTATTCTGTAAATGAGTGCTACAACAGCTCGTTGTTACACTTTAGGAGCATTGCTTTGTCAATAATGTTGTTAGCAGTACGGAGCCAAACCACAGTCCCGTGTGCAGTGGTGCAAGAGGGGAAGAAGTTATGGCAATGTGTCACACAGCAGGTGGGAAACACGTCCTGCAGAGGTGGGTAAAAAGGGCTGAGCACTGAACACATTCTTGGATTTGCTCCCCAGCATGCCAGTAAATCCAGCTGAGCTGGAATCCTAGGATAAGTCCATACTTTTGTATTGGTCCCAGAAAAAATGCAATCACCTTAGCTGAAACTTGGGCATCAAAGCATTTTATTTCTTGATCATCCATAATTCCCATTAATCTGGATAGAAAGAGAACTGATCCTTCCATTAATTATTGTTGAATGAAATTTCTTGGGAAAAATATTTGAGTTGGGTCAACAAATGCATGAGGTGCAGAAGGGATTTGGGATGTATTTTCTCAAAATTTCAAGGAACTGTCTCGGAGAGAAAGCACACCAATTCTTATTTGTTAGTCTCTTCATTGGCAGATATTACATTTCTAATATATTAGGAATTAGCTGGGTTTTTTCTGTGAAATGACTTCTTTTGTAAACCACTGTTCATGCCAGGCATGAAGCTGATCACATCTCCAACATACTGACATCCAACTTAAAATATCATTCAAATTATCAAAAGCTTGCAGAAAAACATAAATCTATTACAAAACCCTTAAAATAATGCATTTGTATGCCTTGGATTAGTTTCCTTTTGACACACCACAGTTGAAGTATAAGGGAATCAAACATAGGTATTTAACATATTTCAGTATGCAAATTCAATTTGGACACAATTACAAGTAGGTTCAATTGTAGTTTAGTAGCAAATTAAGAATAAATACCCCAAACTAGGTTTAGGCATTTCCAACAAAATGATAGCTGAAGGTGCTCCATAGTGATTGAAGTATAAAATAATCTGCAATGTGAACAGAATTGAGTAGGGTCTTTTCCCATGCTACCAAAGTAATACTTTATAACAATGATTTATATTTTTATGACTGCACCAAAATCTTCTTACTAAAAAACCCTTCCCTTGAATTTTCTATGGCAAAAAGACCAAAAGGTTTTCCATCTAGTAACAAAATTCCTAAAATAATAAACTCTGACGTTCTCTTTCTCCCCACTTGTCCCTCAGCCCTGACTCATTTGAATAGAGGGAATTGCTCAAACTAAAATGTCTGTTTTTAACAGATAAAGATTAAATGCAAAGAAACAATGAAGTTGCCTTTAACCTTCATAGCATTACAAAGCTAGGTATAACAACAAGCTGTAAAACACACCAGAAAGATGAGCATTTCATTCCATTTTGATTTGACCATTTTGCTTTCAAAAAGAATTTATAAAAACATCCAGGAACAATGAACATTTGAACTCAAAATGGTCCAGGTTTATTTTTACTCCAAAAGAAGAAGTCTCAATAGAGATATTGATTTTCTAGCATTCATCCAATATTGCACAGAAAATGGACCTGACCTTGCAATCCCTAGTGGAGACATGGAAGCAGTCATTACAGTCATGGTTCCCATTGATTTTAGTGGGATTACTTGCATAAGTAAGGGTTTTCAGGATGTGACCCAGTGTCCCATTAGCAGTAAGGCCAAGTGCACGTGGATGTCAGTCCCACTCCGTTCAGCAGGGTGCAGTTTGTGTTCCTGTCCTACATTCATCCTATGGTTTTATTCCTGCCTATTTATTCTACATATTTTTTGTTTTCTGTCCCAGAGAGCCTTATCACTATGAATTATCTCTGGTGACAAGTACCAGTCCTCCTGCCTGCCTTAGTGGTTTTTTTCACTGTATTTTCAAATGTCATTTTGAGCTCAGAGTTGATGATTGCACTTACAGGTCTTTCTTCCTTTGGTTCTGTTGTCTATGATGATTTTAAAAATACTTTGTGCTAGGCACTACCTCTCACTGTATTTTTTTAATCTTTAGAACCAAATGAGAAGGAGACATTACTGTACTTTGCAAAGTAAACACAAAATAGTGGAAAACTAAAAAACTCAAAGAGAGTTATTTTTTCCTTAGCCTTTGGAAGGTTTCTTGTGCCCCATGGCTCCTACAGGAACACTACTCCAGAACCTCACTGCTCAGATGGATGGAATCCTCTTAATTGTGACTTTACCACCAACATTTGATTCAGGCTTATTCTTGTGACAAGCTTGTCTTTTACCTCAAAAGGTTCTTTTCCTTCCTTAGTATTTCCTCACTGACGTAGCTACGATGCATGTTTTTGTTTCATTACTTGTGAACAAGGTGCAGGAGAGGTGTGCAAGAAACAGGATGACTACATGTTTGTACAGTGCCTTGTACAATTGCCCAGTCATGGTTCAGGGCTCCATAGGCTGACTTTGTTTCAGCAGTGAATAATAATGACCCTCCAGAATACACTGCATGCTTTATTCCAGATGGACACCATTAATTCCTTCAATTTTCATTGAGATGCAGAGCTTTAGAACAAGAATACTAGCAATTGATTATTTTTGTCAGTGGTATTTTCAAAGAAATGAAGAAATGAAATGTACAGTATATTTCAGTTTGCAATGATCATTCCGTTGTTCCATTTGCAATGGAAATGAGCATATAACATATTCATGTGTACAGATAAGGAAAATGACAAACATTAACATCTCTTGCTCTATTCATTTATAATATTCCATTTAAAAAAAAAATCCTTCCATTCCATAGTTTTTAGTTTTGTTCCTGTAGCACAATGCAAAACAAAAAAGAGAGAGAATTAGTGGATAAAATACATTTAATTACTTTCTAAGCAAGTTCCCTAAAAATGAATATAATCTAAATCACAAATTCTCTGCAAATCGATCTATTAAAAAGATATAATTCCATGCCATTTTTTTTTTTTAGATTTTTATATGTCTTTTAAATATACAGTCACTTATGAAATTAAATAATCCAAGAGAGTGTGTGTACACACTTATATTTTTGTGGCCAAGCAGCCTTTGATGTGCAACTCAGCCTGTTTAAGCAGACTGCAGTGTTTGCCTTCTCAGTGTCAGTCCATTTCTGCACAATTTAATCTGCCACTAAAGAGAAGTTTTTTGTTCTTATGAGTACAAAACAGTATGCCAGGGATAAATCAGTGCAGCTTGCCTTCCTTAAAATTTTAGGCACAACCTGAAAGTGCAGCTCTTTCCTCTTCTCATCTCAATGGGATGCTAACCTAACAATCACAATTTTAGGACAGGGAAATTGTTTTGAGCAGAAATAAATTGTCCTGCCAGTATTATTTCATGGGGTAACATTAAGGCACATTGGGCCTGGGGTTCACAGCTTATGATATCTGGTTTTGGAGGACTGGGGTGAAAGTAAGAACATGTAGAGAAAGAAGAAGAATTAAATATGAGTTCTAGATAGTTCAACTGAGTTGAAGCAGTTCAGCAATAGACATCCCAGAATTCTGCAAAGAGGCTTATTCTCCAGCTACCTTCCCTGGCACATCGCCATCTCCTGTCAGCCCCAGAGGAATTATTCTCTTTAAGTGTGGATTCCCTTTCTTCCTCTTTTGTTGAGGTATCTAAAGATATTGGGCTTTCACCTACGGCTTGTATTTGCTGAACAAAACAGGAAAAAAAATCTGTAGTTATCTCTGCAGCTGCCAGCAAAGAGAAGTCCATTATTTGTAGCTCTAGGGGAGCAGCAGAGGAGGGGTCTTTTTGTCTGCTTTCCAAGGCCTGGAGTGGAGGCTGTTGAGGTCTGGGAAGGGCAGGCTGGGGCAGCCACGGCTGCAACTGCACCAGGGCTCCCCAGGAGGGCTCAGGCTGAGCAGGGGTCTGTGTGTGACATTCGTACCTCACCTGCTGTGAAAGAGAGTTCTCAGCTTCGGATCTGTGAAGACAAAATAAGCTGCCCCTCAGGAATACGGAGCTGAGGCTGGCCTGCCCACAGCCCTCCTTCCCCCTGGCAGCACCTCAGGGCAGCTGCTGGCACCTGCAGAATGTATCCTGCAAACGCGGCCGCAGAGCAGCAATGCCACAGGTATAAAATCCTTGCGATAAGACGCTCCTCACTGTGACCCTGAACAAGTTAATCACATCGCTCCTCTTGAAGGTTCATACTGCCATGATATAATTTATGTGGGCCCTCAAAGATAGATGGAGATGTCAGCTATTGATCACAAGGAATTGCTGCCAGTCAGTCTTTTTGTTGGTTTCCATCCTTGTGATGTGTTTTAAAAAATATTGTATGATTCAAAATTATACCTGTAAAACCTACAAGTAGAAAATTACTGTGTGCATTTATCTTTAATAACAACCTTGCGAATATTTATAGTACTAGTAGAGTAGAATGTGTTATACTAGTTTATTTCCCAGTCTGTTTTAAATGATATTATTCATTAGTAGTTGTGAAGTGGTATGACATATTTTTTATGTTGCTTGTTTGTAACAAAGGTTCTTAATACCTTTTCATAATGAAAGGGGATAAATGCTAACATGGAATATGGGAAATTGTGCTTGCAAGAGCACAGTGTTGTCTTAGGGTATTAAATTAGCATTTGGTACAGCTCTGCTTTGTGTGCATTTCTAGCAAATGTTTCAGCTACAAATCGCTATAATACACCTGTATTCTGGTTCTTCAATTCATATAGCATTTAAATCCTGCCAATACTGTGTCTTATAAATATAAATATGCAATTTAATTTAATTCAAGCATGCAACACATAATTTTTTCTTCTAATTAAAATATGATATTGCAATACGGGAGCTCCCTGGGGCAAACAGGACGCATCAGATTGCCAAGCCAAAGGGAATTCTGAGGCAGCTCTGGAGGCTGGCAGGGGAAGGGGCCAACCCGCTGAGCGCTGGGCGCAGGGCACCAGCGGTGCCCGCCTGGAGGCCGCGGTGTTCGAGGAGCCGCAGGAGCAGCCTGGGCGGGCCGGCGCCAGCACTGCCCCTGGCTGCCCCTCGCTGCCCCTCGCTGCCCCAGAGCTGCCCCTCGCTGCCCCAGCGCTGCCCCAGAGCTGCCCCTCGCTACCCCAGCGCTGCCCCTCGCTGCCCCTCGTTGCCCCTCGCTGCCCCAGCGCTGCCCCTCGCTGCCCCAGCGCTGCCCCAGCGCTGCCCCTCGCTGCCCCAGCGCTGCCCCTCGCTACCCCAGCGCTGCCCCTCGCTGCCCCTCGCTGCCCCAGCGCTGTCCCTCGCTGCCCCGGCGAGCCCGGCGGGCACAGCCCCTCGCTGCTCTGCTGCCCTTCCCGCCCTGGGCCAGCTGGCAGAGGCGGCACGGCCGGGGCAGCGCCGAAGTCGGCTGATGTGCAGCAGAACTCAGATCGTTCTGGGGAGGAGGAACTGTCCCACGGCAGCAACTCGAGGGATTCCTATAACGCTCCTTCAGAATCGAGCAAAACAACACGAACAGACCTTCTGCATAATGACTCAAAAACTGTTAATGGCCATCTTTAGTAACGTAGCAACAGCCAAACCCTTGAAAAGAGGAAGTTTTCATTGAGAAAGCGTTTCATTTTAAACATTGAAATTTGGTATAATGTAGTGTCTGAAATAAGTTTTGAAAGGAAGCTGATGATTAAGAAGAAATGCAGTGGGCATTTAATAAATGGAGGAGCCGCAAGATAATTAACTGGCATGCATAAAGATTCATGCTTTATACCAAAATTTTAATTTTGCACATAAATGTGCCTGATGTAGGCAGCATTTAATCACCTAGCTGACAGGAGTAACTACTTTCATTTAACCTTGACTGAAGATCATGAATTCTAACAGGTTTAATTGGATACATCATTTAACAGAATGAACAGAGCAAATTTTTCTCAATTCATAGGTTCTGATTGACATGCACCAGCAATAAGGCGTTGCACAATTAAAGCTGATCTGTATTCCTGGCCTGGGCAGCAATTGCCATAGTGATGTGACACTGTTTGATCACTGTGGCACTGAAACTATACTGAATTTCCCCTTGTTTTGAAAAGGGCAATGCTTTAAAAAAAAAAAAAAAAAAAAGAGAAAAAGATAAAGAGATTTTGGCACTTTTTTTTTTAACATTAATCACATTTATATGCACAAACTGTAAGGGAAGGAACTTGTCTTGTTATCAGTAACTCAGAGGAAAGAAGGAAAAATGGTATATTCTTTTATTCATTTAGCACATTATTTACAGAAAGTCAAAAATGTGGATAGTCAAATGAATTGTAACACATTAAGGGCCTGATAGTTCTGGGCTTCCATTTGAATAGGAAGTCATTCTGTGCAGCTCCCCTATTCACCTGCAGTTTGGCCTCTCTGTGCTTGCCCAAATCGGCTCCACATCACAGATATCTTGCCGGCTGAGTCAAGGTACTGAGAAGGAGTATTGCAAAGGAGGTAGAAATGGATGTGAGGGAAGACGTGGTACCCAACAGCAAGCTGCTACATACTTTTCCTGGCACACAGTGTTTCATATGATAAAACCCTAAAAAAATACATGGAGGAGTTGGCAACTTCCAGTTCCCCGTATGGCTCCTGCCAGCACTTTCACTGCCTCTGGTACCTTTCACAAGTTCTGGGTTTGACCTTCATGAAATGGAATTGTTCTTCTATTGTTCAACCATAAGCATATATATACATATTCACACACAGAGAGACACATATATACCCAAATCTGTTCTTTTATGTCTCTATCTTCGACTTAAATTTTTGCTTCCAATAATTCCTTTTAATTTTTTTCTTCTAGAGGAAGGTTTGGCAGATACTAAATGGTCTGAGGGCAGAGAAGCACACAATGTGTTTCAGCCTGGCTCAGTACAGCCAAAACTGCAGTAAAAAATCCTTCCTAATTCCTGAACAACCTCTGAAAAACCTTTGAGCAAGTTCTGCTCCCACCGTGAGCATTGCAGCATCCATGCTCAGAACAGCAGGCAGCTTTTCCACTTTTTTTCTCTCTGCATTCCCCTTAGCTTCAGTGCCTAAGTGCTGGTCCTTGATCTCACCTGAAGACAGACCTATTGCTATCCATCTGACAACCTTAATTTCTGTTTAGGCAATGTATATACATATCAAGCAACAAGATTTGTAGGAGTGCATTGCAGTGGAAGACAGAAATCTTGAGGAAAGCTGGAATCCTGATTGGCTCAAAGACATGAACTTTAGAGTCAGGACAACTAGATGTATCAGAAAAAGACTTTTTTGGTCATTTTAGAAGCCTCTAAAATTCAATTACTGGTAATACCTTCCTCTGTCAGAGGTATTTCCCACATGATTCATTGTAATACTGGCAAAGGTATTTTGTCAGTATAATTCATCACTCACTAACATTTTTAAGTTTCAGGTAAATGATGGGATCACATCCCCAGCCTCTGCAGCCTCATAATGTGCCTTGGAACCACAGCAGGTGCTTTTCTTCATGCATGGTGAGTTTTCAGTCAGTGCCTGGGTCTTCTTCCCTGTGCAGGAAGGAGAGGCAGGGTTCAGTCAGCGTGGCCTGGCCAGCAGGACACATTTCTAGCACAAGTGCTGCCTGTGCTTCCCTCATGCAGCAGCAGGGGTAACCTGTCCCCACTCTGCCCGCTCCTGAGCCCCTCTGGGCTGCATGGCTACTGCAAAACTGCTGGGCCCTTCTTTAAAGGGCATCTTTGGGCCCCATTTAGAAATGCTTGTGCTGTAATTTACTCCAAATTTCTCCAAGCCTTCCCAATAAAACAGACATCTGTCCCATCACACAGCTCCTTTTAATGTTCTGTTATACACACAGGTTCCACCTCATGGTGTCCTCAAGGCAGGAAGACTTGAGGCACCCATTCAGCATTTCTCTAGGGAGATTCCTGGGGTGCCCCTTGGCCTTCCCTAAGGTGCACAGATCTTGTCAGCAGCAGAGCTGGAATAAAGTACAGCCCTCTGCCAGGAGCCGTGCTCAGCTCTGACTTTCCCTGGGGAATACTATGGAATGCAGTAGAGCTGCACGGACACGTGTTTGCCAGGCTGAAGGGAATACAAATTTGCTGCTGGAGAGAATCATTTCTCTGGCTGCCTGGATGGCCCCAGCCCCAGCCACTGGCTCTGTTCACGGGCACCCAGTGACACCAGTTCTGGAGTGTCTTGCTCTGCTGGGGCCTTTCAGCACCCTCCTGACCTCTCTTTTATCAGCTCCCCAGCCAGTTCATCCTCTGCACTCAGAGTCATTTGGGTGCTCTGCCTGTGACGCTCTGGAGTCGCACGTCATTCTTGCCTTGTCTCCATGTTCAGCCATCCATGCTGAATTATCTTCCACTCCTCCCTCTGGGAATAACCAAGGCTTTGACCTAGTGGGACTGTTTGTGTGCTCAAATGTTTTGATGTACCAGACACTGAGCTGCTTGCTCCCAAATCTAAGGTGGCTGGGGATTTCAGGCTGTTTTCAGAAACAGTGTGTGCACTGGGAAGCATAATCGAACTGAAAAAGTCAGCAAAGGGCACTGACTTGTGCATTTTCAAGTATTTTGTCTATCATCTTTAAACCCTTCTGTTTTCTTTAGTTTCCAAACAGCTGTCTTTTCAAGTTTGGGATCTGCTGTAGAAGATATACAGCTCGAATAAGAAATATATTCAGATTAATTTCAGAATCCTTGGGGAGAAGGAGATATTCCTTTTTTACTGATGTAAGATCAAATTTGTTATTTCATTTTGAAGGCTGTTCTGAACAATTGGGGGAAATCAGAAGACCGGCCTCACTTTTCCCCAGGTTTTCCTGAATCCACCTTTGGACCACAACCTAAACAAAATTCTGAGCGCAGTTAAATGTTTACACCTTTCTTGCACTGTGTAATTTAACTTTCAGCAATCTAAAATGGGATAGCAGAAATATTTTTATGTGTTCTTACAATGTCCAAAGTTGTTTGTTACTGTTTTTATTTGAAGGAACTAGACACAATCCTGGCTGCCTTAACCACTGCCTTTGAGAGAGCTACAGCTGAGAAAATCCGCTGCCAGGAAGAAGTGAATAGAACTAACAAGGCTATTGAGCTGGCCAACAGATTAGTGAAAGGTCTGAGGTGAGGTCCTACAGGGCAGGCTAATGAAGCAGCCTACAGAAAGCACTTCTTTGTTATACACTACTGATCTGGCAATAACAGAGCCACTTAGCAAAGAACCTGATGAGCTGAAAAAATTATGTCATTATCATTCATTTTTTTCATAATAGAAACATGGTTTTGACCTTTGCATTTTCTTACATTTTTGCTTCATTGTGGTGTATCTTAACTGTAAGATTACCTGGTAACTAACCTATCCACCAACTAAGGGAAGTAGTCAATTGTGGATATTGACAATGAAGGCAATTTATTAAAATGTGATGACTATATTTGTAACAATTAAACAACACTAATGATTCTGCCCAGGACTGGGACACATAGAATCTAATATAATTTGCACTACTTAGTTAAGCAATATGATAATTCTCTAATTATCTTTCTGAGATTTTCAATGGGTATTTCAGGAGAGAATAAATAATGGCAAAGCCATGAATTATCAAAAATCCATATTGTCTGTTGATCCAGCCTGGCTCAAGGGAATCCATACTCACTGATGGATTTTTTCATTTGTCATTCATCTACTGATGAGACTGCTTTTTATACACACACACACACACACACACACACACACACACACACTTTTTACAGATACTTTATTGCAACATTCATTTAGGAAATCTCACAGGGTGGCTCACTGCCATTACAGTTTTTGTCCTCTTCTACCCAATACTTTCAAGCTGAGTTTGATAACCAAACACATAGTAAACAGCAAAAATAGAAGATCCATTTGTTATTGAGCAAAATTATATGGCTGAGTGTAGCTAGTGGAACTTAAAATATAAAACAGGGTTTAAGAGTTATTTCCTGAATCAATAGAAAGGATTTATTGACTAAAGGGAAGGGAGGGCAGTGCAGAAGACCCATTGTTTCTGTTTAAAGAAGCAAGATGAATGCATTTAAAATGTTAACGTCCTGGCTGAAAGTGTAATGTATTTTAGTGATTAATAATGCCTGTAAAACTAAACCATGTACCTAATACAGAATAATAAAATAAATAACATAGCAGACCTCTTTAAAGTGTGACAATAAATGATTGTTCTAATATTTTCTTCCACCTAACATATCATATTGTTTGGTTCTCCCATGTGCCTCCTGCTGGGCCTGACAAGTGCTGGAATAGCATACATAGAGAGATGAAAGGGAAGTGTGGGTATGCTGGTGGGGGAGGCATAATGAAAAATAATCTAAAGGAGGAAACAGAGATGAAAGGAGAGAAGGAAAGTTGAGCTGTGTGCTAGATGAAGACAGTAAAATGAGTTTTAATGGAAAGTCCTTCAGCTAGTACCTCCCAAAGCACCAGCCCCATGAAGAAGGTGGCCAGCTCGACAGATTGGTGATGGGGAATAGAATTCATTCCTGTTGTTAGCTGTACCACACTTGGTCAAAGGCAGTAATAACCATATGACAGCTATTTAGTGACTTATAGGGGAAAATCTTTTTTTATCTACTCTGCAGTAAACAATAGGTCACTGTTTACTATTAGCAACAGTGTAATACTGACACTGCTGTACTGTCAGTCCTGGATGTTTCTTAGCCTTATTTTTTTTCTGAGAGGACACTCTCTTATTTCTCTAGTTGTATTGTTGTGAGGAGAATTTCTCAAGAAATATAAAAATAAAATTATTCACAGCATTTTTTATAATAAGCAAACATGTAAACATTTTTTTACTAACTGGTCTTTATAAACCCACCTTCACCATGACAATAACAGCAAGTAACCAAATATGTGAGTTTTCTTCTAATTCTTAGGGAAAGTGTTGACCAAACAGCTGATCGTGTCTAGCCAGGATCCCAGGGAAAAGCTTGCACCAAGTGTCACATCAAATCTCTTATTGACTTTATGGCATAAAAGATCCTGCCCAGAAGTATTTTTTTTCTGCCTTCTTCTCTGAGCCCTGGCATGCAAGGACTGTTCTGGGTGGTTGCATGAGTAGCTGTTACTCTGTACCAAGGAATTCTTTGCTTCTGACAGGTGCCAATTATGCTGTGGACATCTGCCCTGAAGGCATTGAATCAAGCTGACAACTCATTTTATATCAATCAAAAAACAACCATTTTCAATAATTTCCCATCCAGCTGGGACTGAATTTGCACAAGTGATCTATGTATTAGAAACATTACCAATCCACAGAGACATTCAGAACCATGATTATGTTCTGTTTTCCCACAGAAACTCTTGCATCTGCACGAGAAAGCAACAACTTCTTCCACTATGCAGGAGGATGCTGACAACTCAATTTTGGTCACTTGCTGCCAAGCTCAACTTGCAACAGTCAACTCACGTCAGACTGGAAGGGGATTTTTATACCCAGGCTTGCCATTTGCAAATCCTGTCTGTTGATCCTCTAATCAATGTGGACCTGTGAATCTGCAAGGTAATACTTTAGTATTCACTGCTGTTTAGCCACTGTAATGGGCATTTTTTAACAAACACATAGTAAATGAATGGGAGTTTTAATCCTGTTTTCTGAGTAGAAGAGGAGAGCTGGACTTATCACCAAAGCATTATTAGGAACAAGAGAAAATATGATGCAGAAATGTTCCAGATGGTAACATTTCTTCACTGTGATAGTTTATTTTCGAAGTGGTACTGGCATGAGCCCAAATCTCATTCTGCTTTGCACAGATAATACCTTCTTCACAGATATATATTTTTAAAATACATAATCACAAAAATGCCTGGCACTGATTCCGTTCCCTTTCTGACCCATTAAACCATGATGTTGCTTGTACAAATTCCTTCAAATACTTCATTTAATAGAACAGTACATTTGGAGGCAAGGAATTAGTAAAATGTTCTTCTGGAAAGGACCAAAACATTCCCTTTGCTAGTGTTTGAAGTACCTTTTGTTATCTGACTGGAGCTAGAGGAGACAACTAACCCACAGACCCTGGGAATATGGTTGGCAAGCCAGAACAGTAGGCAGGCTCACCTTCTCCTTGTATTCTCTCAAGTGCTGTGCCCTGCTGTTTGCATAAGGGGATCAGTTTTTATTATTCTACTCTGTCCCTGCTACTGTGCACTAGGGCAGCACAAAGCAAGATTTAGTGCTTGGATATGGTATTTGCTTGATAGCAATTGTTATAGTTAAGGCTGCACTGAGACTTCTGTCTTAACCTGCTGTTCTCCCATGCTCAGAATATTCTTTAAAAAAAAAATCCCTTTCATCTGAAATTTTTCATGCTTGTTATCAGCTGAGATATAATTTTTTTTTGGCAAGCCTGAATAAAATTCATTCATTCATATTTGAATTATGCAAGGAAGTGGGTGTAAGGAGAAAGGTCTCTTTTTTGCACATTCATAATTCATAAAAAAAGCTGCATATTACAAGCTGAAACTTTCCAGGTGGCTAGTTTTGACTGAAGGGTAGTCTTCATGCTAATTACAAAGAGAGAATGACTGAAAGAAAAATGAAAGAGAAAAATTAAAAATGACACATATTGTGATTAACTCATTTGTTTTGTAGGTGTGTCATACAAAAATTACATTGTGAGCCACTTAGAGCAAGTTTAAAGTAACAATTTCATTTAAGTTAAGATGAACTACCATAATTACATAATATCAATGTTTTGTGCTGCAATTTCACTAAGAATCTCCCCACAGAAGCTGCAGAAGCTTTTACTTATGCAAATGTGGAAGCTCACAGTGAAATCAGTGCAGAATCTTATGAATCATTAACTTTGGCCAGAAAGCCAGTCTGGGGAAGGGGGGAATGGTGTGCAGTGGCAGCAACTGTTCCTACGCTCTGGGTCTCCCTGAACTCTGGACTGCTGAGGAAAATAACTCAGGGTTTTTGCAGTTTCTTCCAACCTAATACACTGACTGTCAGGGACAGCAAACCACTAAAGCTTTCTTATTCTCTTTTCCTTGCTATATTCCCATATACTTGTGGACATAACAGGCGGCACGTAATCTGACCAGCACTGTGTGACTGGCCCTCCGTAGTAACAAAGGATTGCTTCAGCAGAAGGTACCTGGGCAGCACAAGCAGAGTGTTAGAAGTTTCCCTTAGCTCATGGAAAAAATGTACTGTGACATGCAGCTCCATGTTCTCATAAAACACCTGGAGATAAAATACAAGCATAAATAAAGCAATATAGCTGTAACTTTAAACATCTGAAAGAATAACTAGCAATGGTTCGCATGGTACTTGCTGACTTTGCTCCACATGGAGCAAAGATGAGTTTAGAACTTCAACTTCCCCACTACTAAGTTCCCAGTAACCTACTGGAGGCCAAAGAAGGACTGCTGGATTCAGTGCAGGAATCCTCATCTCTTTTTTATCTCTTGAATTTTGGATGAAGTGAGGATAAATAAATTTTTCCCAGTGGCACTGCTTTTTTTACAAAAAGAAAAGTGAGTGAATTCTGAGACATACCAGCTTCTGTAAGTAGAAATTTAAAACTTAGCCTTTATTATTCCAGATCCCTATTAAAGGAACATAAGGTCTTGATCCAGTCACTGAGTGGGTGGATACTACAACAATTGCTAAATAGAAAGGTGACAGCAGTGCCTGGCAATAATATGGCCACATAAAAAGTCCTTGGTCTTACATTTACAGTCATCATTGGCATAAGATAAAACCTCAGCACTGGGGAAAAACTGGGTAAGAGTCTCATCTGTTTCAATATATGAATTATCTATTTGAATAAAAAAGGGACCAGTGCTAGTGAGAGTAAAACTGATGCAGAGCTATGATGGAAACCTGGCAACTCTCTTTCTTCTGAATGCCTGATATTGCCCAAGGTGTTAATGCCCCAGTAACCATAACAACTCTGCTCAAGCCCCTTCCTACTTTCCATTCATCACAGTATAATGAATGGGATACCATATACTGGCATCCTATCTCTTGTTTTTCACCAGCCCTGTACTGGGATGACTCTATAGCTGTGTGTCATACTGCAGTGGTGGTGTCATTCTTGCTGGTGGTCCTGTTCTGGCAGAAACTTGGAAGAAATCATTCATCTTGTACTTAACCCAGCACTTGCAAGTTATGTTCAGAGTATTTTTAATAGTCTGTTATTTTCTTCATCAGGTCTGTCTCTGATTATGTTCTACAAGTATTCAAAGTAGCTTCCTCTGAAAACTCTTCCTGCACCTGTATGATAGTTACATTAACTCACAAGGATTGCAGTGCCCAAAACACGTTGAGTCCACCTGGATTTTTACTTGTCTATTTTTCTTATCTTATTTGCACCCTTGCATGAACTACAGTTCAATGACTGCAATTTGAGCACTCCTTCCTATCTAGCTGAACAATCTTCCCCAACACACCACCATCCTGATGTGTAATCACTCAGGAGACATAATCATTCACTTAGAACTAAAATAATTCTCCTACCGTTTGGTCCTTGCCTCCATTCTGCCCTTTTTCTCTGATTTATTGCACTATATTCCTTATGGAAATATTTTGACATCCATCCCCTCTATTCAAGTCTTATACCCACCCTTGGAGGGAGTGCTTTGAACAGAGGAAGGCCAGGATGAGTGTGTATCTCATATACTCACCCTTTTATTCCAGTGTCATTTCCCCCACCTCCTCATTATATTCTTGAGTCCTTCCCCTCCTTCTAGTTTAGCTGTACCTACTATCCTTCCTAGAGCTGAGTGCTCCCTTCCCTCCCCTGCCCCTCTAGTAAATGTCAGAAAATATTTCCTCACAGCCTCTGCTACTCAGGATTGTGTCTGAATATAGGGATCCTGAACCCCAGCCTTGTCTAAGCTCTCTAAATCACTTGACCCCAAAAAGGTTGCCACAGGACAGCACTTACGTGCAGTGCAGGCTGGAGAGAAAGTGCTGTTAAGGCACTGAATTCCTCCAGTCTGAGATCTGCAGCTTATTTAGACTGCAAGAAAGAATTTAGTGAGCCAGACCACTGAATTTGTTACTCGTTAAGCTTAGTCAAAATTCCTGTGAAATTCCTTAATTAAACAGCTCAAGCTGAGAAGCAAAATGCTTTCTAATCCAGTCACCACAGTGCCCCACTCAGTCCTGTACCTTTGCCTCTTCTTTCTTGCTGCCCTCATGTTATCATGTTACCTCATGTGCTGCCTGTTGGTTTTGCTTGCTACGAGTGTCCCCTGACCCCCCTGCACTGCACCTACAAGCAGAAAGCTCTTTATGCCAAGTACTGACCTAGTGCTGTGCACCAGCCCAGGCTGCAAGTGCATCTTGAATTTCTTGCTCCCCTGGGAGCGTTTGATTAAAGGAGGATTTTCATGGCGTGTTGAGATTCAGAACGTGGTGCTATTCAGTAGCTGCTGGTGGCAGCTCTGAGCTGGAACACACACTGGGGCTCCACTCCCTCTGTGATGATAAACTGAGTCCTGGGACAAGGAATTCTGTACGATTTTCCCCCAGTGTGCAGGAGAGCACAAACAAGGCCATGCTCACGCTTGCTGCCAGGCTGCTGTTCCTGCACTCAGGGATGTAAATGGGTGAGGGACACAGGTTTCACCAGATTTTCAGTGATTCTCCACAGAAGGCTTCTACACCTGCTCTCTAATGTGTCTCTTACAGCTAAAGAACTTGAATCAGCTTCACTGTTACTTGAGATGTGTGAGGTCAGTTTGGGAACACTTGGAAACCGAGGACATTTCATGAGAGTCTGCACACCTGCACAGGGCCCCAGAGCAGCACCTGCAAATGCAGGAGACCTCACAGCACAGAGTGCCTTTTACAGGCTCAACAGGCTCAGCCTAATTCACACACATACACATGTGCTCCTCAGAGTGCTCACAGGAATACACAATCTAAATTAATTTCTGCTATTATAAACCTTGAAAAACTTCTCTATAGCCCAAGAGATGATTCTGGAGTCACAACACAGATGTGTACAGTTGTAAAGAATACAGTCCATAATTTTGTTTCTTTCTTCTCTTCCTAGTGACTGAAGTTTTAATTAATAAAAACTACGCTTACAATGAAGTAGGAAAACAGAATATTTTAAACAGAGGTATGTATTTCCTTTATTTCCAATGGCTTGATTTATGGATTTGCAAACTTACCACTTCAGCCAGAACTCATAAGGCAGAAAAAATACTGTAAAATTAAGTTGACAGTGTGTTAGGATGAATTATGGATACTTTTTTTGGCTTCTGACAGCAATTTGCTTCAGGATATTCTTCTGGCTGAGAAGCTGTAAACAACACATAGCAGCAAAAATACAAGCAAAGAAAAACAACTAAAAGAATTAGATCAGCTATAGTATTAATCATTTTGATGCTGAATTTGGCTCCTTTGGATCTAAACCAAACTAACTGTATTTATTTCATAATCTTTATTTTTCAATTCATTTATCCATGGTAAATATATCCATGTGTGTGTGTTTTCCCTCCACTGTGTCTCCATCATGAGGAAAATAAAACAAAACTTTTTAAATTACCTCAAAACTCTTTAATTTATTTAAAGTCTGCAAGAGGAGTATTCTAGAGCTCCATTTTGAGCATCATATAAATGAAGCTTTCCCTGGCACATTTTTCCACAATTCCTTATGCTGCTAACTTGTTGAAAATTGTGCCACTGTTTGTATTATTAACTGGAGCCCAGGACTACAAGGAGCTGTTGAAGCACTCACCCAAGAGACCAGCCAGAACACAGGCATTGCAGTGGAAGGATTAGTGAGCAGGATGCTCAGACACCCATTTCCAGCTTGGAGTGGCCACAGCTGACTGCAGTTACATCTGGCCACGGGATGTGCACCTCTCCATAAGAAAGTTGTGGCTACTGAAAAGTTAATGAAGGCATTTTCCAGCTCTGCAGGATGTATGATGCACATGACTGTGTATCTTGTGCAAGCAGTCACTGGACACACAAACCAGGAAGAGGATGTTGAAAGTCATTGTATTATTAAATGAGGAATCATATATAATTTAATTAAGTGATAAATATACCCTTACAAGTAAGCAAACATCATCAGGGGATATCAGTTATACTTGCATATCTTTCCAGTCATTAGAGTGCTTTAAAAACCTTCTCATTTATGGACAGTATGTTTCTCTGAAATAGGAAAACAAGGTTTTTTCAGGTGATGCATGAAGCAAGAGTTCAAACAACTTGACTGAAGAGTATCAGCAAGTAAACTAAAAATGTATCCTATCAATAAAATCCTTATGGGAATATGTCATAAGGGTAGTGTTTTTGCAGTTGGGTTGCAGGAATTTAATGGGCAAGGAGTTGAAAATTTTGACCAAGATGGCTGGCTCTTGTAGCTTCATGCTTGCGTTGCAGTCACATAAAAAACTTGGAAATTATCTTGGAGCTTCACATAGTTATCAGTTGTGAGGTGTCCTAACGACTGAAAGTAAGATGTTGCAAAGAAACAAGTCGATGATGATACAGGTGTTCATAATATGCATGTGTTTGCCTTCTCATGGTAGTATCACCACATAGTCTAAATTTAGACAACCTCAGACATTACAAAAATCAGTGTTTGCATTGCAATTATAAAATTTCTTACTTCTAAAATCTAAAGATTGCAGAACAACTATTTCAGAGAGCAAACAATAGAACATTTAGAAGAAGGAAGCAAATATTTTGTTAAAATAATTCTTGGGAAAAGCCTTCAAGGGTTTTGAAAAAGGCACAGTCCTTCTTTTTGACCATGTGGAGCTTAAAGGGTCATCGACCAAGTTCTACCATCGCTACATTCAGACAATAAACTGTGGGAACACACAAAATCCCAGGCAAGGAGGTTCCCCTTACTTTGGAAATCTGTAGATTTTAGACATATTTTTCCACAGCACTTTGTGATATCATGTGTCACAGTACTTTGTGCCATCACTTACATGGGTGAAGTAAAGACTAGCAGCAATCTGACTGCTCACTTTGAACTGAACCACCACATGAGATGCTGACACAGAAAATCACCCTTTGATTTCTCAAGAGTTAAATTGCATCTTCAAACCATGTCAAGTTCCATTTGGAGTAAGCTATGGTGTCTTTTTAGTGCATTTCTTCCACTGGTTATTCTTTCTCTTTTTGTTTCTTCAGATAAGAAATGTCTGCATCCTAGCTGCTAATGAAAGAAGAGCATAATTCTGAAATGCTTAGTCACTTTTATACTTTTTTACTGATGCTGGGAAGAAGTGACAGAATCCTGTAGTTAACATGATTCAAAAGACATGAGGGAGGAGAAGGTGGAGAAAGATTATATAAAATATATTTATATTGCTTCTACAACTGAATTGTTTTCAGTGTAGTGTCACGCTCTCAGTGTGGGGGAATTCTGCATGTGTCATGATTCTACAGATGTTCCTGCACACTACATGCAGCTGCACTATTTGTCATGGGCAAATTTAATAGCAAGATGCTTGTTATGTGTTCCCTTTAATCTTAGTTCACAAAAACATGGAGAGGAAAAAACCCACTACCTGATAGCTTGCTTGCTTCCTTCTTTATATAGCCTTTTAAAACACTTTAAAACAAATATTGGGAACACCCATCTTTTGTACTAAATTCTGTAACACCTGCAATTACAGCTCTATTACCTTTGCTAGAATGATCTTGTTCTTTCTAATGTTTATAATGCTAATTAAGTAATTTTAAGTACCTGAAGAGGTCATATTTCTAACAGTGGGGGTTCTTCAAGAGCTTGATCCTTCAAAAGGGAGAATAATTTCTGCTAAGTCCTGAGTATGCTCTGTTCTCAGTGACTTGCAGGTGAAACTCAGAAGCACTCCATAAAGCAGCACAGCAGAGCCAAGTGCTGTCAGAAATTTTACAGAGTCAAACTCAGAGGAGCTTTCCTACTCTTTATCATGTTAAAATCCTGGATCCTCTCCTCTAGGTATTCTCTGTCCTGAACTTCATTGGTCTGTGGGCAGTGTGTTAGAGGGAACCATACCCTTGGGTTCCAGCTTCTTGCAGAGGTATCCAGGAAGTAGAATAAAATTT
>VYZP01020239.1:32609-55921 GCA_013400635.1 Hypocryptadius cinnamomeus
CCTGTGAAGGAGAGGCTGAGGGACCTGCGGTTCTTCAGCCTTGAAAAGGCCAAGAGGGCAGGGGGATCTACTGCTGTCTGGAAATACTTCACAAGAGGCTACAAAGAAGACAGACATAGGTTTTTCTTAGATGTGCACACGGACAGAAAAGAGGCAACCTGCAGAAGTCAGACCAAGAGAAATTCTGACCAGGGATAAATGGTTTCATTTACCATTCATCATTTACCATGGTAAATGAAAAATCATTTACCATGAGGGTGGTGAAACACTGGCAGAGGATCCCTGGAAGGCTGTGACTCCCTCATCTCCAGATGACGAGGTCTGTATGTCCTCTTCTGGAGAGTAATCACATTTAACAGATCACCTAGATATTAATACCTACTCTAGTAACATTAAAAAAAAATATACATATATATATATATACATATTTACAAGTACAGCTGAAACTCTGAGTTCTTTTAAAACATAAAAGAAAAGATGGACCAACAGGTTTTTTTTTACCATTGAAAAATCACATTTTTAAAATAAATGTACCATTTATGTACAATTGTATGGGAGGTACTTTACAGCATCTTAAATTTTGTACATGGTGAAAACTGCATATATGTAAAATACACAATCATGTATCAAATTGATGGAAAAGTTCTTGTTTGTAGGAAGCTGATCAGATAATTTTGGAAATGTGTAACAAGTGCTTCAGTTATTAAAGGTGTGCATCTGTGAACACAGTCTGCCAAAGAAAATGGAACA
This sequence comes from Hypocryptadius cinnamomeus, assembly GCA_013400635.1. Classification (NCBI taxonomy): domain Eukaryota; kingdom Metazoa; phylum Chordata; class Aves; order Passeriformes; family Zosteropidae; genus Hypocryptadius; species Hypocryptadius cinnamomeus. The sequence goes on from VYZP01020239.1 coordinate 33,360, forward strand.
TTGAGTCTTTTCAGAAGAATGCTGACAAATAGCATTGAAATATTTAATAGAGATGTGAAGACATTTCCAGTCTTCAGATGATTACTTAGCTCAAAAGGTAAATAGGTGTGACTATGACATTTCTCATTCTGTTTCTAATCAATCTCAAATCATATATATGAGATCTAGTTGTGTTGGTGTAGAGACCCAACTTCAGAAATTGTTGTGAACTACCTCATGTAAAACCTGCCTGCTAGTGCCTGTCTGTGTGTCTGTATGTCTGATGTATCTTAGGTTCAAGCATGTTTCTTAATCAGCCAATACCTTTATCAGGTTACACTATGGTCTCCTGCAGCTAAAAGAATTTTTAACTTAGCACTACAAACTATAGCTCTCAGTTTAATAATCACAGTATTCCTGCTGATTGGGAAAATTATATTGGCAATGAAAATCAAATACTTTTTGTTAGCTGGCCTCCTGATGGCAATGAAGAATTACAAGTCAATCAGACTTTGAATTACTCTAATTCAAGAGAAGTTAGGAAAGTGTGAATGTTTCCAAGATCTGCTGTTCAGTCATGACTCGGCATTCATAGCAGGGTTTGCAAATCCTTGCTCTGCATTTCACAGACTATTCAAAGTGACTTTATAGCCCAATAAATGTGATTTTGACATTATTGGTAAAAAGCAACAGGGTTTGTATTGAGGTGACAGTGTAGGGACTCAGCAATGCTCTGGCTTTTTCTGGGCCCAGATAGATTTTAACTTGGTTTAGCTGTGATAGCAATTGTCCAGCTGTCAAGAGGTAGATTTGTTTAAGTTTAATTCCAGTTTAGGATAATAACAAATGGTTATTCATTGTGAACTGGACTGCCTACAATTCTAGAGTCAGCTGTGGGGAAGAGTGCAGACATATTTGTCATAAATCAGCCATTTAATCATAGTTAGATTATAGTGTTACGAAAACATATAAAACCAAATCTGAGCAGATATCAGGCTCAGAAGAAAGACATCCTTCTCCCATGAGTATCACATGAATCCTGGTGATAATTCATCATAATACTCCCCCATTTCTTTTGAGGAATACCAATATTAGGACCCAAAGGAGAACTGGGGGAGTAAGTGCAACACCAGAGAAGAGGGAATTTTTAGTGTAGCAAGTCTAACTCTATTTTTAATGAGGTCTTCCTATCTCATTAAGTAATTTTGACTATTAGACTGTTTAAAACATTAACTGGATTAACAATAAATTTTTAGATTAATTTATATTCTTTTGCCTTTTGCCAGTACGTTTTTGCCAAACAGAAGACTTAGAGTGTAACATCACCACCATCTTTAAGAACCTGGAAGCTGAAACAAGCACTGTAAAGATCCCTGAAGCTCACAAGCACTATTGGCCAGTTGCAGTCAATGCTGCTGTGCTCTATTTTCTCATGGACAAGCTGAATAAAATCAATCCAGTGAATTAGCTCTCACTGAAGGTTACCACTCAGGAAGAGGTCAGTGTGTTTGCGTGCTGCTGTTTTAATCAGTGCTACCACTAGCGCTACCACTGGCTTACCACTTTCCCTCTGGTCACAGGCTTTTACTGCTGATTTCACAAGGTAGTGCAGTGAGCAAAACACTCTGAGAACATGAGGCTGAGTGTAAAGAACCCAACTGCCTGTGTAACACTCTCTCTGTCATTTACCTTGGTCTTTTAAAAGGGTAAAGCTCACTTTCACAGCCCAGTTAGCTCTCCCAGTACAGCAAGAGCCCTGCACGAGCTCCCATTTACCACTCTGTGTACCCCTGTTTGTGTGGTCAAGCAGCCCACAGAGCTGTCCTTTGCCTTAAGGTTTTCAGGTCTCCCCTGCATGCCTTCCTAATTCAGCACAGCACAAGGGAATATGGACAAGTTTGTGTAGTTCTGCTTGGGTCCTCTTGCTGTAGCTTGAGCTGTTCATGCTGCCAGCTGGCTCTGCCAGACCCCTGGAAAACTCCCTCATCAGGGAAGAACATCAGTCTGAAATGCTTCCTACAAACTGCGTCTGCTCTGATCCAGTCCAGGCTGCTTTCTTGTCCAGGATAGAAAAGTATGATGGTTTCACAAATATTATTGTGGCTGGGGGAGCACCTCTGCAGGGACAGCCAATTTTCTCACTCTCTACTTTCCATCTTCATCTCAAACACTGGGAAACGCATCAACTTTCAAAGTAGCTCTTCATGTCCTGAGTGCTGCTGCCACATGTATATATTCCCCCTAGAACGAGCTGAATGGAAAGAGTGTTGTATAATGATCTTTCATTTAGCTTAAAGTGTCATCTTTTCCTTCACTGCATTTTGTCTGTGAGAAGTATGCTGAGTCTTGTGCAGCTGCATTCTCGCTCTTATTCGGCACAGATCTCTTCTAAGTTCTGCACCCATACCAAGAGTTTCCTTCTTCCCTTTGAAAAGAGTGACAAATGGGTACAGAGCAGAGGAGCCCAAAGCCTACATGCATATGAACCAGGACCAGGATGAAAATATTAACCTGATAAAAGAGATTTCTTTGGCTTCTAGTGCATGTGTTCTGAGCTGGAAAATAAAATTCCAAATGGAGAAGAAAAAGGGAAGACAAAGAAATTCAGATTCAGATGCTGACCCTACTTGTTTTCAGAGCACAGAATATCTACTATACTGAAACATAAATCAGCCATCCAGTGAATTCTTGCCCAGTATCCTCAAGGTTATCTGGAAGTCAGCCACAAGCATCTCGCACGAGGACATGTGCAATGACTGACTCAGCAAGGTGACAAAGACCTGCTCTGGTTGAGGTTGGGATGCTCAGAATGCTCACCACCACACATGGCAGGGCCCTGCCTTTCTCACTGAGTTGTGTAAGCAAGATACAGTTCTGCTCAGAAAAAACACACTATTAATTATTCAAAAATTAACTGGGGTTAAGCCAATTGCCATTGTCAGGCATGCTAACCTTTAGAGCACATCTAGCATTAAATCATGGATATCTATAGGGAGTTCCCTTGGATCATTTGATCAAATTATGCTCTTAAAAGTACACTTCAAAAATGTCATTCCCGTGTAGGAGGAAAAGAAAGAAAATAAGGCAATGAAATTAATGGAAATTTGGAGAAATGAAATGTTGTCTCATGTATTTTGACAATGTAGGCATCAGTAGGTTTGCCAGACAGATCAGCTTCAGATTTGACTTGAGCAAATTAAGCTAGTCTAAAGCATAAGATACTTGCTAGTAATTTTCTTGGCTTTTTCCTCTTGAATGATTTTACATGTTTATCTACATTATAACAGCATTAGCCATGCATCTCCCATGTTTGAGGTCATTCCCCAGCCTTTGGGAAGAAAGCTGGCATCTGACAGGGCAGCCAATTTCTGGTCATAGAAGTGTTTTAAGTAACAAGATGCACAAGCAGCAAGAGCAAAGGGGGAAAAGATGTGGAGTTGAAGAAATGAGAGACTGCTAAAACAATCGGGTATAGACAGCAAGAGGAAAGAGGAGCAAAATACCTGAAGGGCTCTGACAGAGAAATCCCACTGCACCAATTGTTTAATCATTACCCTGCTTTGCAAACAGCACACTGTAGGCACCCTTCCTTTGCAGAGATCTGCTGCTGCACCCCATTTCTTTCAACAATAACATAACAGGCAAAACTGGGCATAGCTGAGGGATCCACAATAATACCAAAAAAGAGAGAAATGATACCCAAGAAAAAGTGATGCCAGTGAAAAACAATTGCTCACCACCAAACCAATGCCCAGTCAGTCCTCGAGCTGCAGTCCCCAGCCAACTTCCATCTCTATTTTATACAGAGAGCATGATGCCATATGGCAGGGAATGTCCCTTTGGTCACTTGGGGTCAACTGCCCAGCTGTTGTCTTCTCAACTTTTTGTGCACCTTCAGCCTCATCACTGGTGGAAGGGTGTGAGGAGCAGAAAAGGCCTTGACTCTGTATGAGCACCGCTCAGCAGTAATTAAAACATCTCCAAATTACCAACACTGTTTCTAACACAAATCCACAACACAGCCCCACACCAGCTGCTATGAAGAAAATTAACCCAGAAAATCTACCCCAGTCAAAACTAGCACAATCTTAAACTGAATTTGCAGGGCTGTAAGGTGTTTGGTGGTATTGGGATTTTTATTTGTGAATGTGACAAATTTGACTGAAGCCTAAGAAACATTTTTACAGATTGCTTTAAAACAGTCTTACACTTTAATACTGTCTACCCTCACACAACATGCTATGATTTTATTTTCTATTATTATGATGATGTATTACAACATCAAGTAATAAAGACTGTAGTGAGTTTGGATTGGAGAATATAAACATCAGTCCTCTTGTTTGATTTTCCATTTAAATCTCCTTCTGACCTAAGTACCTAAATATCCTCAGTCTGGTCATAATCCACACCTTGACCATATGGTTCTCTACAAGAAAACAAAATAATGCTAGGCAATTATGACACTTGCCCATATCCATTTCATCTGCTAGATCTTTGGAGGTGCAAACAAAACACTGGATGGGAAGATCTGCTAATGCTGATAATGCTTTAGATCACTTGATAATCTTTTTCCTGTGATAGTTATTACTGAATGGAAATCAAATGTATGCATGTTAGGACTAGTAACAGATGGCACTTCTGTTCTGTGAGGAAGAAATAGGGGCAAAGGGGCAGCAAAGTTGAACCTCCCCCCTTCCCTGTCTTACCAGGATTCATTGTGTTGCCCTCCTGTTACAGTTGGCCGTGACTCTTTCTTGTTATAAAGAGATGTCAGAAGTTAGAGAGAGACAGACAATAACCTTAAATCCTTTACTGCATTTTACCAGGATTCTGAAAAATAAAAAATAAAAAAATAAAAGCCAGTGGAGGGAGTTGGAAAATGTCAGTGAGGCATTACACAAAGAACTTGATACATTTGTTGACCTTTCTTCTTACTCCACCCTTCTCCTCTAAGACGGATTTAGTAGTAGTGAGTGCTTAGTGCTATAAGTGCTTTCTTAAAAATAATTTAGATGCTATTGGCTGTCTGCCTGCACTTGGAAAACATAGCTGTTTCAATGAGCCCCTGCTGAAACGGAAGAAAAGGGGTTTATTGAAATGCCTCCAAAAATGCACCAAAATTTCATTTTTTCCCTTGTCTCCTGAAACCCATCTTGTTCTTGCTTTTACAGTCTTTTGTTTTATTTTTTTAATTGTACCATTGTATCCAGGGTCTTTTCATTCTTCTCTGCTATTTTGCGAATGGCATGTGTGGTATTAAGAGCTGAAGGCAGAGATGAGAGGAGAAGTGTTTTGAATTGACTAATTTGCAGGCAAGAAATAAAGCTCTTGTAAGGTGGTCCCAGGGGTATCTTTGCCGTGAACACTATTTGAAATGACATGTAATCTGGTACATTTCAAAGGCAAAACATTTCCTATTCTAAAGTATCTTCCTGAGCCAGGGTTGGTTTACCTGTTTCCAGAGAATAATAAACTCCACCGAGGCCAAGGAATCTCCTTCTCTCCCCTCTCAAAATTCCTGTTCTTTTTCAAAGGGGCAATTGCAGCCAACAGTTTATTTCTGTCCTATCTTTTGCTGCTCTAATGGCTCAGTACTCACTACTAATACATAACTGAATGCAACTCTGGATTAAATACCAAGTAACAGAACCCAGCACATCCCTGTACAACACAATAAATAATGGTGTGGAGCTCTCTTGTTGTTTCTTACAACAGTGGAAAATTTAGGTCTGGTTCTTACAGACTTTTAAAATTTTAAGCATTTCACCACATAATTTTGATCTGGCAATTTCTTAATAAAAACTGTTCCTCTTCTAGAGAAATCTGAGTTCAACTGACCTTTGAACGTTGTATTAATACTCTTTCTCAGCACAATTCAGTGTTTCTAGCCTTGCTGACATACTAAAAGTCTTACACACAAAAATCCATATTAACTTGTTAAGGCAGAAATTTCAGAAAAAAATTTCTTTATGTTTAGAATTTTGTCCATACTTCAGTGAAGGCTTAGCTAGTCTTATAAACTGACATACTTAATCATCATCTGTGAACATATTCATATACTCTAAGGAATGTTTCTATATGTGTATGATTTAAGCTTACGATATCCAGAAGCTATATTGCATAGTTTTAAAATATTTTGAAATGTTTTAAATGAGGAAACTGGCCACAAATAAACCCCAAAGCTTTTGAGAAAATAAACACTGATAAATATTACAAATAAGTTCCATTAATTTCACAGCTGCTCTGTTCTAAAGCTTTTAGTTACCGAAAAACAAACTCATGCTTTGTGAATATTCTGAACTTAGATTACTGTTTCAACATTTACTTGACTTTCTCTTTAACTCTCCATGAAGAGAAATCAGGGTACAGTGTGTCTACAGTAATGACCCGACATTTTCATATTTTTAAATTTTTATTATATTTATTTTTTAAAATAAAAAACTTCAGTTACATTGATTTTAAAAATCCACATGCTTCTGCTCAAATGTACTGGCTCTACATATTATTTTTTCAATTGTGGAAATGTTAAATAAATTATGTTACTTGAAGAGAGATACTGAAGGTTCTTGGATAGAACAAGAAAAAGAAATATATTTGAAATGTCCAGAAGGCAGAAATTTCTAAAGGCATGACAAGTGAGAAGTTCTCTCCTCAACCTACTATTTATGTGAGGTAGCAGAATGTCCAGGATGACTTGTGCTGTCAGTTTGCATCACCAGTCTTGGTGATCCATCCTTTGAAGGGCAGATTTTGTACTGTCAGCGACCCTAACATGTGTTGCATTTGGATCTCTACCAAATAGAAGTCATGACAAAATATTATGCCCCACAGACAGGTCTTACACCTTGTTGTTTTTAACAAGATTCTGTCAACTGTAATTCTTTATTTATGGGAACTTACCCCAAATGTAACTTGGAACTAAATGTGTCCAGTGTTCACAAAAACTTCCAAAGAAGGCAGTGCTGTTCCCCAGTAGTGTTTATCTCCTGGACTGGTCCCCTCAGCCATTCTGAACTATTAGATCAGTCTGGACTAGATACTATTACTAAAAATCATGAGAAAACATAACACCATTAAATAAAAGAACTATCTCCAATTTAGTTAGCAATGCTAGAAATTGCTATAAATTCTACCACAACCAGAGAAATAAACCAGGCCTTTCCATGACTGCTGAGAGCTGTCACATACTAACACACCGATGGCATTACACCTCCAGCACTCAATGTCTCAGGAAAGTTTCAGTGCTTGGCTCAGGCAGCTGCCTGGGGGGAACACTCACTGCTTTCTGAAATCAGAGGTGGCTGCTTGCTCTTCTGTATTTGCACAAGTCATCAACCTTGCACAAGTATACTTGAGCAACAGATTTGACCCCACTGAAAATTTGCTAACTCTCCTCTGACCCAACTACTTCCTAATGCCAGCATAAGGACTTCTGTTAAGCCCCTTTCATTGCCTGTGTGTTAACATCACCGTCAGTGAGACATTAACTTAATTTATATATTTTTCTTTAGATAAATTTCTAACATATCCAGTTCAGTGTGCATTGAAATATTCATATAGGCAATATGTAGGAAAGCCACGAGCAGGAGTCAGTTGTTTCACTCTGGGGTGCTTTTCAGACACAGGAGCATTTTGCTAATACAGAATACCTAGCCAGAAAGCAGCACAATATCCTAGCCCAGCTGATTGATTGAAACTATATTTTTGAGGGCTGTTTTTTCCTTTGGTGACTCATGTGATGTGATGCCATTTTAACTCTATGTGCAGAACACATGCTTGTTTGAACACTTCATTATTTGGCTCAAAGTAGTACAGTATATTGTTCTGTTTAGGGAACAAGTTTGAATTTACCATTGACTCAGGAGAACTTCACAATGTATGGCTGGGTCAAGGACAGGAAGCTGCAGCAGAAATAGCTATGGAAAAGGCATCAAAAGAAGGCCACTGGGTTATACTTCAAGTAAGTCAAAGCTCTTCATTACATCAGTGCTGCACTGCGGTGTTAAAAACTGAAGTGTTTCAAAATAACATGTGCCTAGATGAAAGAGTACTAAATAGTGATTTAAAACTTCCTTTGTCTTTGCCACAAGGGAAGCACATAACTTCATCTCTGTATGTGAGTATCGCTGAATAGCACATAAAATATGAATTGCAACTATCTTGCATGTAGGGAGTCAACTAACATATTTTCCCAAGCACATGATATCTGATTTACTAATTTATTATCCATTAAAAAAAATCCTTTCGTAAATAAATGTGTAGCAAAAAGAATTGTTATGCTGTATAATCAGATGAATAGATACAAACAGGGAAGATTGCTGTCATTATGCAGTGTATTGTGCTAAACAGATGCACACATTTTTTTTCAAATATTGTGCAATATCAAACTGCTTCCTTATGTCTGGGTTTTTCTTGTATCAATAAAATGTTTGAAATTTCAAATCAATAGCTCACTGGGAGGCCTATTTTTTCCTCCCTTCTCCCCCCCTCTCCCTCCTTATCTCTGAATATTTATTTTGTAGTGAAGTGGCTGGACACATTAGAGAAATTACTGAAGAAAACCAGGGAAGGAAGTCAGTGGGGTGATTGGTTTTGAGTGTGGGGAACCTGCTCCTTTCCCTACAGCACATCTCATTCCAGAGTGGATTTAGGAAACCTCCCATCAGAATAACTGATAAGCCACTACCTGTAGTACTGCCTGATCACCATGCTGCACTGGATAAATTTGACCAGGCAAACAAACCACCACAGAAATAAAACTTAAAAATTTTGAGTATTAAACTTCTCATTTTAAAGCCACTTGAAACAGTGAAGTCACTAAAAGCCTTTACAGGGTATGCAATAGCAAAGCAGAATTAATTTCATTTATTAAAGATTTGTTCACATATCATAGAGTGACTGCACATCTATCACCAAAAAAGAAAAAAAAATCAGACAAGAAACTATTTCTTTCAATTTTAAAGCATCACATACGGTTTCTAGATAAGTACCTGTCTGTGTGCATGGGATATGAAGAATTTGCAGTCACTACAGGTAATTACTGTAGTACAGAACAAGAATTTATTTTGGTTTCATCTAGCTTAGTTTGGTTTATCTTGAGATGCACAACCATGTGGTTTTGTGTCTCTGGAATATCTTTTACATATTCTGAGCATGCAGTGCACTTGCACTGAGATTCACTACACCAATTTATATTCCTATGGGTTTGGTCAAAAACATTTGGATCATACATCAGAAGGAAATATGGCTCAGCTACTAGGTTATCATATTTTCCTCTGTCCTTTTTAATTTTTGTTTTGGAAGGCCTTTAATGAAAACAATTTTTCTTACTGACTCTTAAAAGATACTTACAAACACAGGTGTGTATAGGTAGTAGTTGTAAACTATGATCACAGATATGGTCAAAGAAATCAAGTATCTCTTTAGAATATAAATCTGTACTAAAGAGCATCCACCTGAATGCTAAAAAAGTCAGCAATTACAAAACAAAAACCAAACAAAAAACCAAACAAATNACGGCGGCGGCGGCGGCCTCCAGGGGAGGTTTCCCTCTCGCAGACGCTCGTGTGGACGCTGGAATGGGGGCATACGGGACTCCCCGCGCAGGGCCGCACTCCCAATACCCGCTGCCAACACCCAGGCACCGGCGGGGAGAGTCTGTAACCCGCCCCCGACCCGGAGCTTCCCGCCCGGGCGCCTGTGTAAGCCCGGTCATTACCAGTGCGGGAGACAGCGCGGCTGGAGCGGTGTCAGCGAAACCAAGGCGCATCCTGCACTTTCTTCCGCAGTTTCCACACGGAGGACAGGGATGTGACATGGGCAGGAGCCAGAGGTCACAGACCTGCGGGGCTGAGGCGACTCGGCCGACAGCAGCCCCGGGCGCCCGCCTGAGCTGGGGTTTNCAATTACAAAACAAAAACCAAACAAAAAACCAAACAAATTGCTTTTTCGGCACTACATTCTAAAAAACCTCTGTGAAAATTACAAAGGCTTTTCTTCTTTTTTTTTTTCTTGTATAGAATAACCTCTTCCAGCAATAAAAAAGGGAAAAATCGCCAGCCACCGGCGCGGCGAAGGGAATGTCCCCCGAAAGTGCTGACAGACGCACAAAGAAACCCGTGGCTGCGGCCACGGCCACAACCCGTTTGTCACCAACTTCTGCCGGCGGCTGCGGCTGCTCCGGGCCCGCTGCGGCCCCCGGCCGGGCCCGGCCCCTCCGCCCGCNCCCGCCCCCGACCCGGAGCTTCCCGCCCGGGCGCCTGTGTAAGCCCGGTCATTACCAGTGCGGGAGACAGCGCGGCTGGAGCGGTGTCAGCGAAACCAAGGCGCATCCTGCACTTTCTTCCGCAGTTTCCACACGGAGGACAGGGATGTGACATGGGCAGGAGCCAGAGGTCACAGACCTGCGGGGCTGAGGCGACTCGGCCGACAGCAGCCCCGGGCGCCCGCCTGAGCTGGGGTTTGTGCCGGGGAAAAGCACACACGGGCTTGAACGGGCACGCTCCGTTAACTCGTTTAAATGGCCACAAGCACACTGCTCTTCCTGAGGAATTACACCTTAAACAGACTTGGCTGTTTAATAAACCAGCCCTGGTCCCCTGCAGCGGTGACCTCTGATCCCATAGCAATGCAAAGATTTCTTGTAATGCCGTGTCCGCGCTGCTGCGGCCGAGCAGCGATAATGACCAATGGTCCAGGTGCGACAAACTACTTCAGCAAGAGAGAGGCGGAAAAGTCCTCTCCCACATCTGTGGGGCATTTGGTGCTTATCTGCCTGTGGCAGTGGCCGTGCCTGGCGTGCGGAGGGCTCCTCACTGAACCCGGCATTTGTCAGATGGTGATGGGAGCAGGCAGCAAAAAGCTCCTTCCCAACCCTTGCGAGCCAAGCGCGGCGGAGACGGGTGGTTCACAGCCCCCGTCCTCACCTGAGAACACATTTGCCATCTCACCTCCTCCTCCCCCGCAGCCCTGAGCAAGGCAGGTGCAGAAAGCTCCGAGCGCCACGGGCGGGGGCTTCCTACCCCCGCTGTCCTGGGAAGGAGGCAGGGCGAGGAGGGAGGGAGGGAGGGAGGCAGGAGTGCGCCGGGCCCACGGCCCCGGCCCCGGGCTCCCGCCTCCCCCGCCGCCCCGCTCACCTGCAGTGCCCCGCGGCCCCGCGCTCCGGCCCCGCTGCCGGGAGCTCCCGCTGCGGGAGGAAGGAGAGGCATCCGAGGAGCAAGGGGAACAAAAGGACGAGATCAGAAATAGGAATAAAAGAAGGAAATGTAGCGAACGCTAAAAACAAGAGGAGGAATTTTCCCCGTGGGGGAGAGAGAGGGAAGCGCCACTTACATGAGGTTTTCTTTCCCCCTACAATTTCTGCAGAAATTCTGCCAATGCACGTGCTCGTTTTCCCTTTCCCAGCCCACACAAACCTGTTGTTGTTTTACTTTCATTATTTCACTTTATTGTATTAGAAATGCTGAATCATAAAACAGGGGTTAGTGAAAATGGTATTTATCTTACAGAAATAAGCCCCACATTATTTTAAAGATCCCCACACTACTGCTGTTATTATTATTATTATTATTATCATCATCCTGCATCTTGGCAGGTTGAAAGGTATCTCAGAACAGTAAGAATTCGGCAGTAATTTAACATCCCACAGCAGTACTTTAAAAGCTTCAAATAGCATTTTGAATTTTAAGTCAGTACAAGTGTAAATAAATGGATGCACTCCCACATGTCTGTTGTTTTTAAACTTGTGGTGATACTAAAATATTTGCCTAACAGCTTTGAGTTGTAGCAGAATTTCAGCTCATACATACACATGCATGTGATATTGAATTAAACCATTTGTCATTCTTTTTCCATAAAAGATACAATTTGGCTCTCAGCAAACCATTTGTAATAGAAATTATGATGATGATACCACATCTCCATTTTATTTTATGATACTGTAGTGATTTTCAAATAGACAATACATGTATTTTTGTAATGGTCTAAAAGAAGATATTCTGCCTTTTTATTTTACAGTCCTTATGCTATTACTTTCATCTCAATAAAGGATGGCATTTTTCAGAGATGCTGCCATAAATTGCTTCATTTAATAAGTTGCTACACAGAATAATAATGTTACACCAGAGAGCAGCACTTCATAATTTGGAAGAAATAACATTTTTCTTTTAAAAATATTCCTGTCTCTTTATTTTTAAATTTAAATTATCTTTCTGCTGTTTTCTTTCAGAAGGATAATCTGATTATTTAAAAATTCCCCTTTTTTGCAAGCATTGGAACTTGGGTGTGACATAAAGGGGCTAATTAAAATGGGGAACAAATTAGATTAATTTCCACGGATATAATAGTGATATAAAAGTCTTGTTCTCAACAATGGCTCCATAATAGAACTATTTCATTTATGCTTAAGCAGGTTTCTTATTCTGTCTAGTGAGGATTGCCAGCAGTGTCTTAGTGACAAGGTTTTTATTATTTTTTTGACAGTTTGATAGAAAGTCAGTGCTTGCTTCAGGGTTTGCAGTCTCTTCAAACCTGGATTATGAAGGCTACCATAAAAGTATGGATAAAATACTACCTCCCCAAAGTGCCATGTGTTATAGCCTGCACCTCAATGTGGAGATTGCTTTTGTAATACCTGCAGACAACATGCTCCATATGCTATTAGAGCTGCAATTCAAATACTCAGTCACTAAGGAGTGACTGGGGAAGGAGTCTCCTAAGCTGTGGAAGACAAGGTCAGTCAAAACATAGAGCAGGCTTCAAATTTGTCACAAGACAGTTTTTGCCTATGTCTGTGGGTACATTTGGGGGTTTTTTTCCTCCTACAGACACTGATTTCAAGAGAATTAGATATTTTCATACCTGCTTTTTTGCAGGGTTTCAATCTGAAATTTGCAGTGAGGGATCTATAGTATACGTGAGACATAAATATATGCATTATTTTGCAGCACAGAGAAAAAAAAGATCTTGCTGGAATGTTACAATATATTAATAGCACTGTGCCATTTAGGATCCTTTGTCAGGTTGCAAAATGCCATTATTTTCAAACTGTAAAGCAGAATTTGCTTTTCTTCCTAACAGCATGGATGTGCACAGGTTTTCCTCTCCTCCTCCATTTCACAGGATAAATCCTCCATATCCTTCATACTATGACATGAAGGCACAGAAATGCTTTCACTGCATGAAGATACACAAAGTTTATAATTTCCTTTACATTTATGCAGTTTTTGTAATTTCCTTTATATTTATGCAGTTGTGGGTACAAGACACAGTTGCCTCATGCAACATGGTATCTCTTGAGGGTGAAGGCAGAGCTAGATGATATAAAGAAAAAGTATTTCAGAGGAAAGGAAGATCAGCTATTTTACTCAAACACCAGCAGAATGATACTCACATAAACTGATTTGTCTTCCAGAATATGAAAGATTGGATCCACTCATAGATAAGGTAAGGCATTCTCTTCCAGAACTTAACTTAGGTCTGAAGACGTGTGCTTTGCTTTACTAATCTGAGGGGATGCATGGCTTTAAATAGCATCAGTGTAAATGCCAGTAACATTGTAAGTGACACTTGGGGAGCTTATTTTTCATTTAATTTATTTTAAAACTGGGCTTTCATAAGCTGCCTACTCCAAACATGTAACTCATCTCCATATATCAAATTCTTTTAATTTGTATGGAAAAAAATAGCATTAAACAGCTCAGGACACTGAAATCCTCTCTCTGCATAAAAGGAAGCAAAATGCAAGGTCTCTTATTCTGGTCTGATTCCTGTTCCAGTGCAGACATGGAAGTAAGGTTGGTACATTCTTCTCTTCTGCCATTGCAGAAATTTGCTTCTTCTGTTATAACTGCAAAGAGATCTGGTTGCCAGTTATATGTTCACTTGTGTTTTAAGCTGTCCATAGGAGAGTAGGGAGGTGTCTGCTGGATGCCTCAAGAGACCTTCTGATGCCAAAAATGAACACTACTTTGTACAAATCCCTGCTGGAAAAGGCACATGGTTCAGATTGTGTTAAATGATCAACATATTCAATGCCATCAGGATGTGGCATTTGACCATCATTAGGAGATGGCCATTAACTGCAGGTGAAGGTGCAGCATCAGCAGCACCCAAGTCCTGGTCTCACTCTGCATCTGGTGGGTGCAGTGAAGCAAGGGGAAAAGGACGTGGGTAACTCATGACACATCTTCAGCGATTTTTGGTAATGATATGTCTCTCAGCACCAACCAAGTGCTGAATTAGCAACATGTAATGTTCTTAATCACAGAAGGCCAAATTTTCATAATATCTAGCAATCTCAAACAGCAATGTACCTGCTGCACTAACATGTAATGTATGTTCAATCACATAACTGGGCAACCAATAGTTAGGCATTGCTAGCAATTTACACAGACAATTGTGGTAAATCCATGCAGAGCTGTAGTTAATGAATACCACTCCAAAAGTAGGTACTGAGAATCTAATTCATAGAGCTAGTTTTTTTAAGAGACCTCCTTTTTTGCCACCTAAAATTACCTTCCTTTCGATCTTTAATTCAGAGTAACAAAACATGGGCACTCAAATAGCCATTAGTGCAAGCAAGCCAGTAGAATGGTAGCTTGATTGCATCTACAATTTTCTGTGGGATATCAGAAAGCAAGTTAGTAATTTGGCCCTTTATCATTTTCTCTCCGTACATATGCGTAGGTGGGTGCTTCCACGTGTATGTATATGAATTACTATATCATATAATTACTTAATGCAATTAGAGTGAAAACCCAGAACCTACACTCTTGTTTTTCTGACTGTTTCCCCTTTTTAAAAAATAAATTACTCACCCCAGTGGCAAGAGCCAAAATATTCTTTACACTTGACGATTTAGCTACCTTATGTGTTTTTCCTGGGGAAAAAAAAAAGCCCTCTATCATTTATCATGTCATCTTATCACAGTCTCTTTGTGGGACGCAAATAGCACACTAATGTTTTCTTTTGTTAGAGTGAGTTGGCAATCTCCTCAGAGATGGAGCAACTACAGACAGCTCTTTTTTTTTTGATAATCTTCCTGACACTTGGATGAGACTGGCTTATCCATCAACATACAGTTACTCAGTGGTAAGTCGAATGCCAACAGTCATTCAGCATGGATGGCACTTCATGTCCATTATAAAAAAATAGAATTGAAACGAAAGAATTTTTTTGGCAAATGTCTTACCTTCTTGTGTAACTCAGAATAGGTTTTTATCATAAACTGATATTACCAGTGTTATGAAAAGCAGAAAGAGCCTTGCATTTACCTTGCCAATTACTGCAGACTTTGAAAGATTTCTCTAAAATTTGCATTCCCACTTCTTCCTAGCTTGCTTGCTTTTTTCTCAAGTTGTGTGCACTGATCAAATACATTTGACAAATGCTGTAGCACTCAGTATCTGCTACGCAGAAGACCAGGCTTGGTTTCTAGTGTTTTTTGGGATCAGAATTTGTAACAATAAAAGGGCATTGCTCTGAGCTCAAGGGTGAAATGATCACCAGAAGAAGGAGCAATTAACAAAGTAGCTTCTGTTAAGAAGAGAGAAAATTTTCAGAGGAAGTAGTGGGGCCATGATGTTCCTGTTCATCTTAATTGAACACCTTAAGATGTGTCCATCTATCTACTCTCCATGACTCTTTTATAATACCAAAAATTAAACTGAAAATAAAAAGTGAAAGCCATCCAAGGCTGGCAGATTACTGCCTTGCTTACATGCATTCAGTTCTCCACAGGTAGCCTCCTGAGTGAGGCAAAGAGCCACTGGCTGATGGAGCTAACCAGGACTCCAGAGCTGACCAAAGGACAGGAAAGCTCTGCCAAGCACAAAGACAGGTAGCGCTAGAAGGCAAAGCAAGCCCACACTTCTGAGATCAGTTCAGACCTCTGAGAGATCAAAAGTGGAAGAAGAAATCTTGTTCAGCAGAGGAGACATTGAGAAAAGCACCAGAGGTACATTGTGGTGAAGATCAATCAGAGCTTTACGGAATTAAATGCTCTTTTAGCTTTCCTTGATGGAAAACTAAACCACCATAGAGATACTGTGATGTCTGTGATAAATATATGTCCTGAAGACAGAAAGCGTTGCCTAGGGGATATAACACAGTAATGCTAAATTACAAGCTGTTTTCCTGAAGGACAACACAGCTGCTTTCTTTAAAAAAATATATGGGGGATTCAAGCTGGACCTTATATTCATGTTTGGACAAAAGAGGGTAAAAGTACCCACTGATTATATAAAAGCTATCTTGCAGAACTAGTAGGATTTAAGGTGACAGATTATCTTTTACCATCAGGTGCAAAATGCAGTGAGTCACCAGGGAGCAAAATCATTGCTGTGAAGCAGTGTTATGCAGCTGGGCTCCAAGACAGCCTCCCTGCTGGAGCCCAGCATGTATGGGAAGGGACTGCAGAGCAGGTGAAAGGGAGGCACCAGAGAGGTTACACAGAGACAGGACTGGTGGAGTGGTCAGCTTAGCCTGGCTGTCAGTCCCCTGGGTCTGGGGAGGTGAAAAAAAACCAACAGCAACTGAAAACAAAACTTGAATCCCTGTCATGTCTAAAACCCCATAGTAATTGTCAGTAGCAGGAGCTGTAAGCTTCCTCCAGGGAAGGACATTCTCCCTGTCCTGCATGCTGCAAGGAGGCCTCAGTCATCATGATAGTTTTATCCTCCTGTTTCAATCCCCTCTGTCTCTTATATACCTACCTGACATGCCACCATCTGAGACATTTGAAAAAACTCCTTTGATTTCTAAGCAGCTGACATTTTAAAGTAAGGTGGGACAGAGTGAGGAGGTAAAGGGAAAAATCAGAATATGTGCACAGTTTAAGCAAGTTTAAGCTCAGCAAACGTGTCAGAAACAGCAAACACAAGTGATAAAGCGACAGAGATCATCAGATCACCTAACAATCTCAGATCTTCAGTTTATCTTCAGGATCATTTTCTGTGTCTTTGAAATGAACACGAATTCTGGTAATGCTTCCCTTTGTAAGCTGGCCCTGTATGTCACCTATTTCATGTTTCTGTGGAGGAGTCACCTCTTGCCTCTAAGCCAGCAGTCTCCTGTCTCTGGCTTAGATACACTCAACTATCCCCAGGGCAGATGTGTCTAGTATTTCTTAACAGCAGCATTTTAGGAAACAAGAAGCAGTATCACAGACTCCCGAAAAACCCCTCAGCTAGAAAGGTGGGGATGTGATGCCAGAGATCTTAAATGGGGTAAAAAGAAAAGAACTGAGCTTTTGCTTTCTTTTTCAGGCCACAGGAATTCAACAGATAGGGAAATAGAGTTTGGAGGAAAGAGAAGGATTGGAAACTTGTGTCACGGGTCTTCCAGCTTTCTGGAAATCTGCAAAAGACCAACAGTGGGACACCTTAACAGAGGCAAAAAATGTTTGGGTTCTGGGCTGTGACTGCATTGTCAGACAACGGCTGGAGCAGGCTGAGGTGAGTGCAGCAGTGAATGAGGATTTGAAAGGAGATGTCATATGTAGAGGGGATGACATGAAGGGACATATAAGGAGCAGAGGATGGTGGGGAGGGAGGGCAGGAAGGCACAAAATACAGGAGCTGCCAGAAGAGGGGATGTTCATTCCTTCTTTGGAAGATATTCATGATACACAGATACAGGCTTAGAAACTATTCCATGAAAACTCAGGGTTGTGGCACTGACTCCCTCACAGGCTAGAAAAATACAGGCTTGAAAGGAAAAGGCCTTCAGGGTAGGAGGGTTTGTTATTTAGGGTTTTAAACTGACAGAATCTGCTGCTGACTTGTAAGGTGGGGAGGTATTAACTCCTGAGAAGGAGGAACAAAAGGCAAGGATTGCGATCCTGCGAGAAAAGACAAGGAGCATTGCAAGGAGAGGTGGGCTGGTCCAGAGGGGGGGGTTAAGGATATTCATCGAGTGCTTTGAGATGAAACATGCTGTGTGTTCGCAAAGGTGTCTGTCAGTCAAGTGGGGGAGCAACATTATGACAACCTCTCTTCCAGGAGCAGCAAAGACCAAGATTTTATTCCCTGCAAAGCCAGCCAAGAAATTACTGAAATGGCTGTTTTAACAGTCAAAGCTAGCAGGGAGAGAACAAAAGAACTCCAGATGCACGTACACACACATCCATCCATCTATCCATGTCCTCCTTTGGCCTCTGATGAGCCAACTTCCACTTAAAGGAAGTCATTGGTGAAAAAATAGGCAGCAAATTATTTTGCTGCTGTAAAACAAAACTCCATTTCAGGGAGGGGTGCAAAATGGGTGTAGCTTGCATGAAAATTTCTGAGAGTACTGTTAAGTGTAATGCACATGGAATGGCAGAATAGAGGTTAGATTTCTTTTGAAGGAGCCACTCTTGCTTCATGCATACCAACTTGCTGTCTTACTGGCTTACCTCTCAAAGAATGGCTGTTGCTGTGGCTCCATGAGACAGACAGGCTCAGGTTCCAGAGGGGCTGTTCTGAAAGCCCACAAACACACAATATTGCTGCACTTGCTGTTTTTCACTTGTCAGTATTTAATTAACAAATACAAATGCAGAACTGTGCTGAAATAAAAAAAAGATAGTTCGGTTTGGAAAAAACTTTTAATATGAGGAAGTGCTTGTTAAACAGAGAGAAATTTGTTGTTCAGCTGCACTCAAAACACAAGAAAAGGGAAAAAAAACATTAATGTGTGCCAGGGCGAAAGAACCACTGTCTTGGCAAGAAACAGAAACATTTGCAAGCTTCTGAGTTAGTATTTGAACAATGGGGAAGAAAATGAACTAGAAAAATGCCTGATGGGCTGCTGAGAAGAATCTTCCTCCCCCTGCTACACACACTGATTTTGTGTTTTCTTATATCCAGATAAGATGGACTGATGGTACAACAAATAATATCTGACACAGGAGTTATACAAAAACTGTGGAATCAAGAACAGAATTTACAGCAGCCTGCACTCCTTGAATTCAATGGCAATCAAATGAGCAACAAAAGTATAATCAAGTATCACTATTCCTTTCAGAAGATACTGAAAACTCTATAAGCTTTTTCACACAGTTGCTATCCCAGTACAGACTGATACAAAATAAAAACCAAAACACCAAAACCAAACCAAGCCCTGAATTCTTGGTTGAAGATCAAGGTGAGAAGAAACCTTAAGTCTGGCTGTCAAACATCTGAAGAAACACGTTTTCCAGTGTTTGCTTTGGTAATTTTCCCTATGGTGGATAACTTCAACAAATTACCCTTAATCCTTCATCAGAAGTCTGCCCTTCTTCATTTTTATCCCAAGTTCCTAGTCAGCAACTTCTCAAACTGCCCTTCACGTATTGCAGGTGAAGGTAAGAATTCCCTGTTGCCAAGCTATTTATTAGTATTTCCTTTTAATCCTTTTCATATACAAAACAAATTTCTAAATATTGCCTGTGTCAAAGTAAATAGTTTTAAATATACAAACTTGGGGCTGGTGGGAGGTAGGGCTGCAACTGTTTGCAGTCCAGGAGCTTCACTTTACTGGATCCTTCTTAGCGTGAAGGTGCCAGGTCAGAGCATGTGTGCACACACAGAGAACATTCCAGGTACAGAGTGCATCCAGGTCTTTCCCAGCACCTGTGATTCCTGACCTTCTACACCCAGTTTGCTTCTAAACACTTTGAAAGCAACAGCACCCTATTCAAAGCCTCAGTGTTCCAGCATTTGCTAAGCAGTACATTCTATTAGTGAACACTTTCACTGCAGGTTAACATTTTCAGACGCAGATGATACAATGCACTGAGAAGTATTGGCTGGGGGAAAAAAGCCTGTCATACATAACAGGACTACTGATAATGTGCAGTGCATTACACTGCAGCAAAAATGACTAACATCAAAGCTAAACAGGAACGATTTGTATGGTTGAGACAAGTAGAATAAAATATGTATTTTAAATAAATCAGTTTTTAGGAACACCAGGCACAGGTTAATCCTTTATAAATATGTTCACAGAGTACATTAGACACCAGCCCGCCTACACAAAATGAATGCAGCACACACTCTGATGTATTACAGAGGCAGGATAAATGAGGGAACTCTTCTGTGTTTGATCTGGTTCTGCTCTGTAATTCAGAGATACTGGAGATGGGTGGTGAGTTTCTCATTGATCCCAAAAGAACCAATAATGTTGAATCCTGTGAAATGTAAGCTTTGTAGAGGATTGGAGGCTATGCACGAAGGACATTGTAGCTTTAGGGGCATATTCTCTTCTCTGGAATGTGTGTAAGTGGCATTCACAAGAGTCATACATATCCCAGGGAAACTAGACCCTGTAGCTTAGCAATACTTAAAATGCATACCTAGCTCCACAGGCAATTATATCACTCTCGTGGCTACATCTGCATCCAGTTATCAAAGGATAGATTTCCAGCGGATAATAAATGAACCTGCAAATGAATATCTTCAGAATTTTGAAACAATGCTAAATTTGCCACACATCAGCATTTAAAAATGCAGCAGAACGAAGCCAGAACATCAATCCAAGTCTAAGATATTTAGATAGAAAACACAGAGCTAGCACATAGATATGGAAATAATCAATTCCATTTTCCCCCACACCCCCCATTCTTTCCAGCTTTTTAAACCACTTACTCCAGCCTTGCTTCTCCGAACTGTATTTTGCATGTGGTGGAGGTGTTAATCCACAGTTACTGCACAACAGGGTTGTGAATTTTAGCTAATGAAAGCTTTTAAAGGCACAATGAAATGCTCAGATGAAAGGCAACAAAGAAGTGCAAAGTATTATTACAGCCTAGCCTAAGTTTTACTGAGAGCATTCTTATACAGGATGGACACAGCATAAATATGTATTACAGATGATAACCTCCCTGTAAAGGCTAATTCCCACCCCTGAAGCTGCCAGAGGCAAGGGGTGGCAGTCTTATAAGACTTAATAAAGTCTCACAATGTTTTCATCCTGTTCCTACCCCCAGGAGCTGGAAGAGAACCCCTGTATTCATCTGAATCCTTAATGAACAGCATGTCCATCCCGGCATATTGCCGGCACAGTTAGATCACAGGGAGTGCAGACTGGGATGGTTCAGTGAACACTTTAAGGCAGAGGCAAATACAGGAAGGACAGCAAATGTTGTAGTCCTAGTTACAGCAGTTTGGCATACAGTAAGTTTATAGTGTGCATCTGTATGCTACCTATGGGAGAGGTAAGCAAAGGGACAGAAATCTGCTTGTCATTTTCCTTGATAATTTTTACTAAAATCCAAGTAATTGTGCATGATAACAAAAAGGAACAATTAACATAGTCTGTATTTCGCAAAGGTGAGAAAGGGATAGCTGTCAACAGGATGTGGATGAAAGCACCAGTAACTCATTTGGAAAAGAACTAGCACCAGAATAAATGTACAACAGCTTACCAGGCAGAGAGAGGACAGGATCTGCTGCTCTGAAAGATGGTTTGATCTGTTACGACGGTAACAGATGAAGTCTTATGAAGTCTTCAGTTTGAAAAATATTATTATGCTTCCTAGGTCTGCAAAAGCTAACATTGCTCTAAAGACTGCACCTCTCTGATCAGCTGCCGTTTCACTGATCATAGTCTAAGTGATCCGTAGCCCCCTTCTTTTTCTGCCTCTGTTCAGATAAAAGATTGCAGCTTCATTTCAGTTATTATTTGCATGTTTTTCTTACCAATTTACTCTCAGCAGCTTCTAATTTAGCCTTACATGTTCTGTTGTTTGGGAAAAGGCTAGAAAGATAATTTCTAGATCGGTACCTAACATTTTCAAAGTAATAGCAGGCACCTCATGCATGCATCTCATGTTCCACCCTTTTGGTAAATGTATTCTAACACTCTACTTACCTGCTTTAAAAGGACTGGCATGTTGAACCAGCTGGCCTTTTCCCAGCGCTATAGCTTTTCATGTTATATTCTGCTCCTCCAATTTCTGTATTTTCCCTGCATTTTGCAAGACAAAATGCAGAAGTTTAAAGGCACATAATGTTTATGTGACAAAATCTTGCTGCTAAGTACAGTATTACTGACGGATTAGTTTAATGCAATAGCATAATGTAATTTAATTATAGTAATAGTGCACAGCAACAATCTTACTACTTATGTCAGATTGTGAGACATTCTCTCTTAAAAGCTTCATCATTATTATTTAGTTTTTTGATTTAGTTCCACAGTGTCCCCCACTTCCTCCACATACAGTAAATTAATTTCATAGGTATAGAAGAAGAAACATTAGGTAAATAGCTCTCATTTTGCCCTAAGAATTCACAATACTAACTGAAAACCTATTTTGCATCACTAGACAATAGTCAGGCAGCCTATGGTGAAAGCTCGTAGCCTTCTGGGCAGTAAGTCCTCAGATCTGCATTCTGCAGAAAAAAAAATGAAACAAACATCAAAAAACAACACAGGGAAAAAAACCCAAATAGGAGCTTTCCACCACATCTACCTTTTGTATTTACCTGAGAGCTTTTACTGGAGATTGATCCAAAATGCTGTGCCAGCCATTAACTATTTCTACATTCATGTAAACTATTGTAGTTCAGGGCTCCAGGTTTTTTCAGCCCACAGCTTCCACTGATTTCAGCTGTGGCTGACAG
>VYZP01020240.1:0-95921 GCA_013400635.1 Hypocryptadius cinnamomeus
GTGAGGGGGCTGTGAGGGGATGTGAGGGGGCTGTGAGGGGGATGTGAGGGGATGTGCGGGGCTGAGAGGCTGTGCAGGGGCTATGAGGGGGATGTGAGGGGCTGTGCGGTGTTGTGCAGGGGCTGCCGTCTGGGCATGCTGAGGGAGAGCTGTGGGGTCACAGCGCCAAGGGCTGGAAGCGACGCCAGGAGGGCTGCAGTCCCCCTCATACTCCCAACGGGGTCAGCGATGAGGCCGGACTGGGCTGCCCAGGGCCGTGTCCTGCCAGGTCCTGTAAACAGAAACACGGAATCACAGAATCAGTAAGGTTGGAAAACCCCTCCCAGATCACCGAGTCCAACCTTTGACCACTACTACGTCAACCACGCCAGAACACTGTGTGGCACATCCAGTCTTTCCTTAAACATCTCCGGGGATAGTGATTGCACCACATCCCTGGGCAGGCCATTCCAATGTTTAAATCACCCTTTTTGGAAAGAAATTCCTCCTGATATCCAGCCTAAACCAGTCTTGGTTACAGCTTGAAATTACATCCTCTCCTGTCACTACTTGCCTGGGAGGAGAGGCCAACACCACACCTGGCTACAACCTCCTTTCAAGCAGTTGCAGATAGCAGTAAGGTCTCCCCTGAGACTCCTTTTTTGCAGGCTAAACACCCTCTGCTCCCTTAGCCACTCCCCATAGGACTTACGCTCCTGATCCTTCCACAGTTTTTTGCCCTTCTCTGCAAAGAGAAGGATAGAAATGGCACACCCTTCCAGGGGTACTTGTTTACTCTGCTGTTTAAGTGTCATAGAGAAAAATTTTTACCTCACACCAAGCCTGAGCTGCTCTTGTTTCAGCTTCTGGCTGCCGTCTCTGATCCTCTCACCATGCACCACTGTGAACAACCTGTCTCCATCTTCTCAATAACCTCCTTGTGGTTGTTGGAAGGATGCAATTTGGTATTTTGTCTCCAGGGCAAACAGAGGGAGCTCCCTTGGCCTCTCCTCACAGTGCAAGTGCTCCAGTCCCATCACCATCAAACTTGCACTAATTTATCTACGTCTTTCTTGCATTGTGGAACCCAGGAGTGGACAGGCTATTCTAGAGGTGGTCTAAGAAGTGCTGAGCAAAAAGCAGTAGCATTGCTCCCCTCACATGATCTACTGGCAATGCTGCTGTCAATACAGCCCTAGCGAACATCAGCCTTGTTTGCTTCCACTCTTTTGTCATGAGCTACAGGGACAGAAGTCATCTCACCAGCATCTTCCCCTTTCCACCTTTTCTCCAGAGCAGCACTTTGGAACACGAGGTATCAACAGCCTATGCATTTACTCTGTTGCTGTTTAATGTTGCACGGTAGTTTTCTTGTCACTTCTCCCCCTCCACTCAGGCCTGCTTCATGACAGTCCCACAAGTCTAGCCCACTCTCAACAAATTCTTTGCGATTTGCTCCATTCTCATTCTGGGAAATTTTCCTGTAAAGCTAGAAGAAAATACAGGGAAATGGAGAATTATTCATGTGAACAGAACTCTGAGGCAGTCAAGGCAAAAACGATGTGGGACAAGAAGACTGAGGTTTAGAAAAGAGGGGAAATTAATTATAAGATGTGTTTGAAAGTCTAAAGCTATTCAGACAACTGAATGCAACAGGAAGAATTGAATTCATGCAGACAAATGAGAATATGGATGATAGCCCTTTGGAGACAGGGACAGAGACTTTCTAAGGGGAGAAGTTCCTATTTAATAAAACTTGCAAACCTTGCAGGTGAAAATTGCAGCTGATAGAAAGCAGTTTTCCTCTCAGAGAAATCATTAAGAAGTCATAGTATACTCTTGAAAGGGAAATCATGAAAAAAAGTATTTGTAAAACCTTGAAAAAATCTAGCCAAAGCATTTAATTTCAATAGTGACAGTACGGTACAATCCAAACAAAATTGGAAACAGAATGAGAACATATAAAATACAAAAAATAATCCTTTTAAATTTTTAATTATTCCGCCCCCCCCACCCCCAGCTTCCAAAGCCAATCTTTGCAAATTGTTTTCAGCATTTCCAAGAGAAATTTAAAAATCTGTTGAAAGTTTCTGTTCTAATGCCAGAGGTTTCCCTGCACTGAATTTTCTTTATGAGCTGATTTTAACTGACCTAAAGAGAAGCACTCAGAGACTGATCTACCAGTGAATAAAGAGACCTGATAATTTTGGTTATCAAACACAGGTCATTAGACACGTATCAGTATATGGTGGATTTTAAGCTCCATAGTGCTGTACAACTCCACTGTTTATACTCTTCTCCATCAGCTGTTTCCTAAATGTTTTATTGGTGTGAATAAGTACAATTTCAGAAACAAGTAACAAGATGAAAAAAAATAGTACCGGTAAAAGAAGGAATGTCAGACTATAAAAGACAAGGTGAGACAAAAAATCTCCATCAGACAGAACTGTGAGAAGCCAAGAGGTGTAGTACCAATCCTTTCAGCTTACATTAACACTCCATACTTCTGAGACATGGAAATCCATTCTTTTACATGCGCCTGACAATTCCCAAGCATTTAAGTGAGTTGAATATGAACCCTAAGGGGAAGGCTCCAGGATCACAGTTATTACACACTTACAGTGACTGCCCCATGCAATACAGAGTGGTGCTGACAAAAGTGTTAAGCTGGGTAGGGGTGTCACAATGACATTTTGTAAAGCATTCTTTGTCACATTTCTTGGTGAGTTTAACACCTTAAGGTGTAAGATAGTGTTATCATGTCATCACATGGTGACACAGTGTTACAGTGCACAAGCAAAAGAGATGAAGGGAGAAGTCCCATGGTTGTGGATTTTTAGCAGCCAATTTTTTGCTTGCCCTGGGCATTTTAGGAGGTAAGCTGTGGAGCACATGGGACTTAAAGACTTGGATACATTGCCATAATTATTTATTGGCTTTATATAAAAATGTTACTTATCTGTTACTGATCTTCTCTGAGACACTTTGTGTACATTCCTGCTCTGGCTATACAAGCAGTATTAACGGAAGTTTTTGCCTTGATAAGATTTGAAAAACACTTAAAACCCCTACTCCTTTTTCATCTCTTTCTCCCTCTCACATGTGCAGGAAAGAGGAAAAAAAAAGAAAGAAAAAAAGGAGTGTCCCACCCATCTAGTCATGGCAGCAGCTCTGCATGGTCCAAGAATACACAATATCTGGAAGAAAGCCATCCTTATCACTTGAGTTGTTGCAATTGATACCTTGATTGTAGTAGGAGCATCTTTTTCCTAATTTTCACTATAAATATCTGAATTATTTGAAGTAAAATAACAATCTCTGTGCTGATCTTACCATCTCTTAGGTCTGGGCCCTTTTCAGATGGACAAAACATTACCTGAAAGGCAAATTGCACAAGAAGCTCAAAAATATATGCAGGAAAATCATGCAGGGAAGTATTACTCCTGATTCAAGTGAACTCCTTAAAAAGCCTCTAATGAGTCTGTTAACAAATACGGTATATTGGACAGCAGGCAACTGCAATGAGTCTTTGCCCTTTTCTCTTCCAGGGGCTGTAAATACAACCAAAATGTTCATGTGAAAAGATGAGGAAGACAACAGATCTTCTGAGAATTATTCATGTGAACATGTGAAAACCACAGACTTCTGAGCATTAGTTAGGTAAACCTAGATTTTGGTGCATTAGGACCTTCAAAGTAGTTCAGTGAGAAAAAAATCAGAAAAAAATATTATTTTGCGTACGATGGCAATACTGCTTTTCATCATTCAGTGGAAGGATGCACTGCTTTTATTTTAAGCAAGTAGTCCAATATAGCTGGTAGAAATGCAGTTTCAGGAGGAAGTGAGCTAGATTTTACACAGAAAACACAGATTGTTCTGACCTGTGTGTCCAGTGGTCTTCTGCTAGTGGTTAAAAATGCCTGTTTAAAAATGAAGAGGAACAAGCTTACTCTATTCCTCCTTCTGAGAGCAGGGAGCAGCTGACGTGATTAAGCAGGTGGGTGATAGAGCCACTCTTGACTAATCTGAAGAAGATCTGTGAGAAAAGGTAAAGTTGAAAGAGGAAATATAACGGGCCCTGGAAACAATCTTGCATGAACCATGCTGGCTGGGAATTAGAAGAAACATCACAGGCTCATCTTTCTGGTAAGTACACAAAGATCTGTAAAAGTAGGTGAATTTACCTGCATCTATTTGCATATTTGGAAATGTGGGTGTTCTGTGCTTTTTTTACACATTAAATAGTAAAGATGTTCAAAGCTTCATTCTGTTCAGAAATTTCTACAGCAGAGTGCTAGGTACAATTGATTTCAGCAAGAGAGAGGTGGTTGCCCTGTTAGTCGTCCAGCCTGATGTAAAATTAAACAAGGGGGAATTTTTTTTAAAACTAAGTAAACTTCTCAATTCATAAACTAAAGGAGGAATCTGCCACTTTGAATAATAAGAAAAAGAATTGCAGGCTTATCCTCTACAGTGTCCCTGATGAGAGTGAAAACCAGGTCATTGGTTGTCCTGGGGTGACTTTATGATGCTTGTAACCCAATTTGTCTGTTTAGCCCAGAAATAAGTTTTGCACCTTTAAGACTAGTTCTGAGAACAAAAGAGGGGAGAGAAGAAGTGCGGAGTTTGTTATCAAGAACTGCACTTGTTCCCCCACATTCTTCTCCTAGACTGTATTGTCTGCAGTACAGGCAGACAGCGAGAGAGAGTTCTGCTTTACTTTTAGTTAGTTTTTAGCTAGCTGAGGCAGAGAAGTTCCCTGGACTGTATTTTTTTTTTTCTTTTTCTTAGAACTGTTTAAACCTGCTCTAGACTGAAAACCCAGAAGAGCACCAGAAGCTCACACCTGTGGCCCATCGGGCCAGGCCTGGGCCACGGCATTTCCCAGTGCTGGATGGACTGATAAGAAACTGAGTAAATCAAACTACAGCCCATGAATGAGACTTTCTGAGTTTGTCATCTCTTCAGAGTGGTGAGAGGTTTTATTGTTTAATGTTGTCCATGTTTTTGTGCTAGTGAATACATTGCCTGTCAAATAAACAGATTTTTTCCACTTTTCTCCAAGGAGATCTTTTCCCGAACCAATTGAGAGAGGAGCCACTTAAATTTGCTTTCTTGAAGAACCCCTTTGAAGGTTTTCTCCCAAATTTGCCCTAAACCAGGACACTGGTGTTGTGGACCTCTGCTACAGTAACACATTCCAAGAATGAGCTGCAATGGAGTCTCAGACACAAGGAAATGCACTTGGAAGATTGTTAACTTCAGCGAGGGAGCTATGTCAAGGCTCTAGTTCTCTGTGTGTCACATTTATTCTGTGTAGGACCAACTCGCTACTGAAATATCTGAGAAGGACCACAGCAATTTTTTAACATTGCCTAGAGAGAAATGGTTCAAATGAAATTAGAAGGATGGCTGACTAGCTGAAAATTCCAAAAAGCTTATTTCCTGCATTTGAAAGTAGATAGGAAAAAATAAAATGGCTGTTTCAATTAGCTACAATCTGATTTATAATCTGGCACAAATGAAACATTTCAGCAATAAGGAGAGCCTGGAACTTAAACAATGGAGCTAAGTGGTTCCAAAGAAAAGCTGAGAAAGCACTAACTTTGAAACACTGAATCTGAGAAAAAGCTAACTGAGAGAAGGCATCTGTGAAGGTCCTGGTATCTTTGTAGCACGGAGGGTTATGTAAGGGCAGATACAGAAATTGGCATTGGAGTTATCTAGACATTTAGGTGCTTTATTTGTCAGCATCACAGCATTTCCCAAGAGAGGTAGACAAGTACTGTCAACACTGCAAGAGAACTAAGGCACGGAGTTAAGCATTTTGACCAAAGTCATTCAGGAAAGTTGTGGAAAAGCAAGGTACAGAATCTGATCTCCTGAGAATCACTCCACTCTCTAATCCACAAGGCCATTCTTCCTTGTTGAGCCAACTGCTCCACAACTGGTCTCAGTCAGTGCAGACCACTTTTCCAACAGGAAATCGACATTCTGGGCTTTGCTTGAACTATGTTAATAAAGGATGTGCTTGTATCTGAATGACAATTGGATAACAAGCATATTTAGAACCTGGACAGACTTTGATCTGCAAGGGAAAAAGAGCACAGTGGAGGATAGAAGTAAAGTCAGAGGCTTGCAAGTAGCAGTTTGACAAATGTGGACTAAAGGAAGCATTGGTTTATTGCTTTGATTACCCCATATTCCTGTCAGAATATGCTTTTGCACTATCTAAAGCAAATATCCCTGTTTGTCATTCATCCAAGTGAATACACTTAATCTTTTATGAACAACTTTGTTTCTTAAACCAGCCATTGGCATTTCCATGGCTCCTGAATCCCAAAATATTGTACATGTGCAATCAGTACACAGCAGTGTTAATAGATTTTTCCATAATAATCTTTTTATAGTTGCTCACTTCCCAGACCAAGGAAATACATCACATCTGCAATACAGGGCAGAGACAGCTAGTGGGAAGTGCCAGGAATCTGGCAGCAGGCAGTAGGGATCAACTTCCAAACGTGATCAGGAATTTTTGAGCTTTACCATGCTGAGGGCGACATAGCAATAGACACATTTCCTTGCAAATGGTTTCATGTCTCATTTGCAGACCACAGAGAACAAACTTTCTTGTGTACTTATCCATATGACTAATTGATGCCTCCAGTAATTCCAGCTTCTGTTAAAAAAGAAAAAAAAAAAAAGGGAAAAAAAAGAAAGCCCTCATGTTATCATCTCCTCATGTTACTTGGTCAGGCCTTGTACTCAGAATGCCTGCATCAGCACCTTTTTTTCTGTGCTAGTCTTGCTGACCTGTACCTTTTGACAGCTATTGATAAAAAGCTGGTTACTACCAGGTGATGATATATGTTTGTTACTGACAAGCAGCATGGGCTCCCAGGCCCCCACGTGAGGAATTTTGCAGTGCTTTTGAACACAGTGCCTCTTAAAACTGGTTATGGTTTTTCTGAAGTAACACTGTTTATTAGAAAACGCCAATTCTTTTAAATAAGACCTGCTGGTGAGAAAGTGCAGCTTTTTATTAATTGACTCAGTAAAATCTGGGGAAGAAATTATGTAGTTATGCTATCTGAATTTAATATTTTCAAAATTAGGCATTCTTTTTCAACTGGAATACCTTTTTCAAAGGAATACTTTTTGGTTTCCAACATTTATGTTTTAAAAGGTTTAAAATATTCAGAAGTTCAGATGGAAAAAGTGGTTTTCAAAATCAGTGTAACAATATTTCAAATCTCCCCTATTATTTTTCCCCCACAGAATTTCCACTCACTATTTTTGGTAAGCTTAGGGTCTTTGTGACACTTCAGGAAGAAGAGATACTTCAAAATCAGACCCTCACAGAATCCAAAACTGCTTCAGACTTCTCTGTAAACTGCCTACCCAGATACTGCAAATCAGGCACTCTTCTAAAGTGGTCCTTACTAGGGCCTTTGCCAATAGCTTTCCCTATTTTCTGAACATCTGCTTGAGTTTAGTGTGGTTCATTTAAACTCACAGACATTTGGCAACATGAATACGTTCCATCATGCCCTTTCCTGTGGATCACTTTGGTACTCTAGGTGTTATTCAGACTTTCTAGATCAAAGAAACAACCACTTCATATTTCAATTCCAGAATCTACAGTACTGTGAGAACAATCTGGTCAATCTGTTCAGTACTGTGCTATTTCTGGTTTCATTCCTCATTGATGAGGACAAGTAAAGAGATACATAAGCACTTAAAAGCATAAATCAAATCTGAACCTGGAGCACTGATGTTTAGTAGAAACATGGACAAAACATGGACAAAGCATGCCTACCATTGTTGTTGTCAAGCTCTGTATCCAGAAAATAATTTCTTTGATACTGATGGCATCAGTACCCCAATGTGTGGTGTCCCAGATGGAGAGTTGATACTTAGGGCTCAGGGACAAAATCAGAGCCTGCAGGAAGGCTAAGATTTCATCAATAGTGCTGCACCTTTGTCTAAAGGCGTGTGTTTCAGTATGTGTGCTCTTACAAAGGTGGGCAGAGAAGAGGTAGAAGTATCTTTTCATCCATTAGAACACAAACCTGAATGTTGAGTATCTCATCTTTAAAATGGGAATAATAATAATAATAATAATAGTATTTCATTACCGGCATAGGCATGAGTCTTCCCTTTGGTAAATCACAGTACAAAGTAATCTTTTTATAGTCTTTTGGCTATAGGAAGCATTAACCTGGTCATAAACACACTGTTAAAAGTTATTTGGCCCTTTTAAAAATTAAATTTTTGATATTGTAAAAGTAAGTTTCACAGAGAAAGGCACAGTCTCTGCTTTTGCCAGACCTTACTTTCTGATTGTGTGACTTGACTTTGCACCTCAACTCTCTGTACATTAGTGTCCCTGATTGTTAGATAAGGTAATGGTCCCCAGAGTTACAAAAACGCTTTAGCATCCCTAGACAAAAGGAAAGGTACTGTGGAAGCACAAAGAACTGTTTACATGAGTTAAAAAATAACTTTTAACCTTTGATCTTGAAGATCTATTTCATGTGTACACCATATGCTCAAAGGCCTAACAGCTTCAGCTTCACCTTTTTTCTGTGGATGCACTCTTTGACTTCACAGCCCTTATGCTTTTAGCTTGATGGCATTCAAGATGTTTCTTACCAATCATATTCTGCCAGCAACACACATTCTTTGCTCTTCAAGATCTGGGAAATTTGCTTCATTTCTCTCTTTTCCACGCTGCTCTTTGGAGAAGTTAACCTCTGAAGAAACCCAAGCAAACAAACAGAAATCCCACAAGCATAAGGGATTTGCATCATGTTGAAAATGCATAGGGGTGGAAAAACAACTCCATAGTTGTCAGCTGAACCTGATCCAAACAATCTGATCAAAGATGATAACTTGACTTTGTTTTGTGCAAAAAGATCTTTGTTTATACATCAGGTGCACAACAAGGGGAAACCATTAGCAACATTGAAGTAGCTGGCCTGGAATGAAAAATGTGGTGGCTAGAAGAGAGCAGCAGCAGCCTGCAGAAGAAACTCAATTTTTACAGGGCTTCTGGTGACAAAGGAAATATTATGGAATGTGTAAGGTTTATTTCAGGGCAGATATTTTTTTAACTGATTCCTTGCCTCTAATATTTGATTTAGAGAATGTTGTGTGTCTGTGAAAGGAGCAGGAATAGAAACAGGCATGGCCATGAACACTTTACTTATATGATTACTATGCTGAAAGAGTTATTTAAGAAAGAAAATGCTTGCCCATGCCAAAGGGTCACAAAGAGAATGTTGACATGGGAAAGGCAGAAAACAAGACAGCAGCCTTGCAGTGAAAACTGTGAGCTAAGCCACTTGAAAGCGCAGGAGCAGGAGAGGAAAACGCAGATTCTTTCCCTGCTCTCCTCATATCTGCCTTTCCTGTGCAGCAGTCAACTAGCCATCACATCACTCAGGACTGTCTCACTGGTGACTTGATCTCACAGCACAATGCATCCAGGCCTCCTCTCCACCTCCCTCCTTCCCTGGTCCCAGGCTGCCTATGCAGGTGAGAGCAGCCATCCCCAGTTGTACTAAAGGTCCAGTTAAGAAGGCAGCATACTGCCCCTGTAGAACAGTGACAAATGATGAGGGAGGGAGTAAATGAACAGTCCAAATGTAGTTCAACTGTCTCCCAGGTTCTAAAATCCACCAGTTCTAGTCCTCCCTGAAAGCCAAAACAGTCCTGAGGGAGGCATTGAAATGAAAAATTTATCTTTTGCTTTTTCCAATCCAGACATGATTTTTCAGACCTCTACCATAACATATCTCAGCTGCCTCATTCCCAAGCTGAACAGCATATTTAATCTCTGCCTGTCCATAAGCTATTCCAGTTCACTGACAATCCTTATTCTTTTGTACCTCTTCTAGTTCCAGTATATCCTGTTTTCAGTGGGAAAGACCAGAGTTGAGGACAGCATTCAGGATGTAGGCATGACATCTCCTAGCCTACCACAATCAACAAGAAGCTGAAAGGTAAGCAGCTGATAGCTGAGATGCAAGCAGTTGTAATCACTGTAAGTCCTTTTGGACTGCATAAGTACTTCTAAAAACAATGAGTAAAATAAATAAAACCAACTACCATTAAAATAAAAAGAAGAAAAAAGCCAATGTAAATTTAAAATTTTTGCCATCACCCAAAACAAACCAGCAGTAGAAAAATAAGTTTGAAAAATTTTACTAACACCAAGCTACAGTGCCAAGTGTTGTCTCCTGTCTTACAAGATGATGGATGATGGGTTTAATTCAAACTCCAAGCAAAATAATTGGATTCTGGGAAAAGTTAAAAAATTAATAACTACAATATTTTCTGAGGGCTGAAAGTGCTACTAGAAAAGCAAACAACTCAAAGCAAGCGTAAAGACTAAAGGAGAAAGAAAACAGTGAAAGCAGTAAGTGTGACAACTACTGATAGAGGACTATGCAATAATCAACATAAAGAATAAGGCAGAATACTAATATTTTGACTCTGGAACACTTAGAATAGTTTTAGGAAACCTCAAGGAATAGAGGGATGCTTTCAGGCCACTTTCTACAGCTATTTCTCCTGGTTCTGGCAGATTCCCTTTCCCTACTATCCAGCCTCTTTAGTCATGGTGATACCAATGTTTGTGGGTCTGTATAGGAGACAGATTCAACACATACATATTTTTAATTTTGACTCTTTAATCAGATCAACTTCCTGTCCACCTCCACAGTAAACCACACCAAATAAAGCGGGGTAAATGAGTGTTT
This sequence comes from Hypocryptadius cinnamomeus, assembly GCA_013400635.1. Classification (NCBI taxonomy): domain Eukaryota; kingdom Metazoa; phylum Chordata; class Aves; order Passeriformes; family Zosteropidae; genus Hypocryptadius; species Hypocryptadius cinnamomeus. The sequence goes on from VYZP01020240.1 coordinate 10,746, forward strand.
GGGTGCCTGAGGGAGGCAAACAGGAATCCCTTGACCTTGTGGCTCTGCTTAGGAGGATTTTCTTGGAGCCATAGCTTCAGATTCAACCAGGTGATAAATATTCATATAGATACTTAGATACTTGGATATTCATCTAAGTATCTTGTTAGCCTCTTTCTTTTTGATAAAAATCCAGAACTATTTGGGTCAGGTCCTTTTTTTTATTATTTCAACAGTAACTTAGTTATTGAATCAGCCACCAGGCAGAGGTGTGGGTGTGCCTGTGAAATCAGTCAGGTAAACTGGCCAGTCACTGACAGATAATGAGGTAAACAAGATTGTACCAAGATCTGTTACAGACAATTAGACCAAGTCACAGCTGGTAAGGTGGAAAGGTTTACAAATACCCAGCACTAAAAGCCTGTGGAATAAATCAATGCCCAGCAGGACAGAGATCGTTTGTTTGTGGAGTTCCTCATTCTTGTAACTATTTGCAACTTATCTCTGCAATACTGGATGAGGATATTAATTCAAGTGAGTTGAATGCTATGCACAAAGGAGAGGCAATACATAAACAAGAGTGGTTTTGGAACAAAGAGCTTTCCAAGAAGCAAAATACTTCCTTAGTTGAGGCATCTTGTCATGGGAACTATTAAGACTGATGTAGAAAAAGAATGTAGTAGGACATATAGCTAAACATGATTACCTCTTTTTCCCTTGCTCTTCAAACACAAATGTCAATATTGACCAAAACATGAGTATTTAAAAGCCAGCCAGAAATTTCTCATTATCTATAAAACCTTGAAGACTCACTCTACCCAAGAAGTACATTCTAAAGCATGATAAGTGTGGGAAAGGGTATGACAAAAAGTAGGTACAACACAATAGAAACATTTTCAATTACTTTTTGTGCTTTTAAAAAGAAACAAAATTTACTTTCTAATCTACATTTTAAGTATCATATCATCCCATTAGCAACTGTGGCACAGATGACCATAGGAGATTAATTATTTCCTTTCTTTAATGAGTAGATTTATTCAGTAATGGCTGAATAGTATGTATGACCATTTCACAGGAAAGCAGAGGTGGTTAATGAGAGCTTCATTAAGACTGATGATCAAACAATACTGTAATGAAAGCATAAATTCAGGCTGAATATTATAAAGACAGGAATATTGTGAACACATAGTTTGACTTCCTCTGTAATAGAGACTGTTTGATTTGGTATCAATGTCCTAACTACTAAAAAAACCCCAGTTTTTAATAGCAAATATTTTCCATGAGTAATTGTTGGTAATTGTTCTGACAACTATTTGTCAACAACATTACCAAATTTACTTGAATTCAAGTGTGAATTTGCATAAATTCAGATTCCAATAAGTGTCTCTTGCTGGACTAGGTATCTGGGTATAAATGCAGGCAAATGGGTGTCTCTCCATATCTGAGGAGTTGAGAACTTACCCATCTCTTTCTGCCTAGCTTGGAACACCAAACAGGAAAGGTTATTTACTTCAGTAAATAACAGGAAAGGTTTTTCCTTTTAGTACCAGAAAACTGACTTTGACTTTGAAACTGAATTATATTCACCACTTTGCCCACCACCATGTTGGTATTGAATGGCTGTGATAAATTCACACCTCCATCTTCCTTTTCATAAACTAAACAAATCTGTCTCTTTCAAATTTTCACTGAGGCTTTTTTTTTCCCAAATCTTTCATCATTCTTTTGTCCTTTTTCTTGCTCATCTCCAGTTTAAGGCCATCTGTCTTAAAGGAAGAACACTTGCACTTGATACAACATTCCATCTGTTGCCACAGTAGTGCAAATCAGAGGCAGAAGATCCCCAGTTTACAAATTAACACTTTTCTGGAAAGCATTCTTTGGGTGAACCTGGTGTTCGTCTAGATGTCCATTGAGATGTCCAAGTGCTTTCATTGCAGTTGAGGCCTAAGCCTTAGTGAATACATGCACAAATGTCAATGTGTGTGAATTTCTTATTATCTCATTTCTCACTAAACAAAAGTGGTTAGATTGTTGTGGATGAGTAGAAGTGCAGAGGGAAGATTGATGGCATTTTGTGTGAATCTAAAAAGATATGGAGAATTACATTCATCCTGGTTTAAGATTTTTTTTTTCTTTTTCATTCAAATTTTAAGGTCCCATATGAAATATCTTGTTTAGGAGCAAATATTGCCATATGCTGACTCTTGACTACATAGAGAACCTTCAGAGGGCTGTTCAGATCTTTTGATGGGGCCTTATACTTTCAGTCACCTCCTGTTATGTGTTATACAGTAAGTATACTAAAGGATCTGCTTTACATCACTGCTCACTCCACCAGTTCTTCATGTCTATTGTTATTAGATAACAATAGGAGATAGTAACTAATTTGTAGAAAGGCAGATCCCTGTGATTTATGTAGAACAGGGCATTAGCATTCAGTCTTTACTAGATTAAAAACTTTGACTTGCAAAGATTGTAGAGAAAAATAGCTATTAACTTTCATCATCAAGAATAATTAACCATGACAGCAGCTGAACTTAAGATTCATCTCAGTTAATGTTTGTCAAGGCAGATAATACCTGAACTGACCAAAATCAAACACAAAACCCACACCCAGCCAATCTGTCAAAATCTGCTCACATTTGCAATCACATGAAACAGAACTGACTGTTTGAATAAATCACATTTTAAGATTATAGTTAGTGTGTGAGCTAATTAAGATTCTTCTGCTCTTAGAAGGCTATTAATTATTCAAAGTGCAAATTCTCTGGGAATGCTACAATTTTGGGGCAGATAGTATGTGCAACTCAAAAATGGAATAGAAATTACAAGAGAAAGAAAGGAGCTGGGAGAGGAACTCAAAAAAACAAGCACATGTACATATGGCTAGAAATCTGGCTGAAATGCAGCACTTCTGTGACTCATTGTCTTGAGAGAAGAGCAGTAGAATAGGAAGGATGGCAGCTAAGGAGCTGTGGGAAACATGAGAGAAGATCAAGAGGCTTCTCAAGAGTAGATGAGCACTTATGGCTCAGTTTTCACCTTGAAATATTTCAGTATGTACATATAGGTGCTCCAAAAGCCCTTCTAAATATAGAAAGGGAAAACACTCCCAAAACATCAAAAGGTCTTCTGATTTCAATGTATTTCTGCTTTCTGTGTTTGTTTTTAACCCTGTAGTATAACTTTTGCTTGGGTTATCTGTGCTGAAGAGATGTTTGGAAGCCTCCTCTGAGGTCAGATTTGATGATTTTCCATCCCAACATTTCACTAACTGCAGACTAATACAAAGGGAACAACATTTACAGACCTACAGACTTAATAATCACTATTGCCTCAGGCTGATGTGCTGCTTTTGTGCTTCAGCCTAAGGTAAAAAGGACAGGGCAATGTGTGCAAGTTTTTTCCGTTGCTGACGTGAACCAAATGATGGAAATACAGAGGAGAAATATGGATGTGAAAATAAAGGAAGACAGTGGCTCACATCTGGAAAGTTTTCTTTGCAATCATAAAATGTGGACATGAAACTGTTATTTTATCCATGGCTAGCTCCTGAAGCACAAGATGACTGTCTTGAGGGAAAACGGCCAGCTCCCTAAACTGCCTCAAGTAGGCCAAGTGTGACCTGTAGATCAAACCAATGCAGGGACTGGGAAACAAACAAAGGAACTGCAATAGTTATAAATAATATCTTTAGCAGAAAATTCCTTGCCAAAGAATTATAACAGAATAGGATTTTAAGAAGAGTGTGCTTGGCTGTGTTTAATAGAGGGCCAATGTTCTCTGTGTGCTTCTGCTTTGATATTCAGCAAATACCTTGGAGATTTTGTTTTGGTTTTTCATACTCCCCAGGACAGGATATTCCAGGGTAGGATTGCTCAACAAATAACTGCTCAAATGATATTGCTTGGGCTGCTTGCATCTGCCAGAGTAACCCTGCCCAACTGTGCAGATCCTTTTAAAAATCTAAGGAGGGAGAAGAAACATTTAAGGATAACCAAATAAGAAATGCCTGTGCCCGAAAAAGGAATACAAGAATAAAGAAGATGAAGAGGGGAAAGGAGTGAAAGATAATGAGAATGGGCATCACCAGCTACTTCCAGATCTGTACACAAGGAGTACAGACCGTCGCCAAGAAAGTAGAACTTCAAAATTAGTAAGAATTAAAAAGTAGAATTTCAAAATTAGTTCGGAGGTGGTCCTGGAAAATGTACATGCAGAACAATTCGGCAGTGGCAGCAGGGGGGATGGACTGGATGTGAACTTATTGGGTCTCTTCCATCTCCAGTTTCTATGAAAACAGTCACCATTCTTTAGCAATATGATAAATATTTAACAAAATCATAGATACAAACTAAAATAAAACATATTAAATAACAAGTGCAGCCAATTTAATCATGACTTTTCAACTTTTTAAACCAAGACAGCAGGGAGGAAGAAGGAACAGGCTCGAGATTTTTAGTCCTCTTTGTTTAAGGCTAATTCACATAGGACACACCTTCATGAGACTTGTTCAATAACATTTGTGGAGCTGGGCTAGAGTTGTTGTTGGATTCTTCTCAGTCCACAGGGCTGCTGGTTTTATCCAATGCACACTGGATGCTGTCTCTCTCTAGCAGCTTTTAATTCAGATTTTGCCTTGTTTATGCTTCACTCCTAGCTGGACCAGTAGATTTCATTTGGGGTAGTGCAATACCAGTCTAATCCTTAAGCATTTCGTAACCAAAATCTGATTCCTTTCTTCATTCCTGCACTGACTAAAACAATATAAACTACTCTTCAAGAGCAAATCTCCTCCTCTGTAAGGAATCCATGTTGCAGATACACAAACTTCATGTTCCTCAGCAGGGGGAGAAAAATTTTTGGCTTAAATAACATAGAACTCATTATTTGAGCACATGGTGTATCCACAAAGTCTAGCTGCAGCAAGGGGACTTGTGTTCCATGGGACAGCCACTAGACAGTGATATAGCCACATCTACACAACCAAACAGCCCTCTAACATCTACGCATCTACACCCCTCTAACAGCCCCAGTCTCTCTCCAGCATTTCCTTCACAGCCTAGCAGCTCAGATTTTCTCAGAATCCCTATAAAAACTCATCTTGCATGTTTCTTCTGAATACTCACCATTCAGTCTCAGCAGAGAGGAAGGCTTTAATAATACCTTTTCTCCAGTACAAGCTGAAGCTGAAGAACATTCTAAGGTGGAGGGAGACAGGGATATGCCTTGCCTCAGTTGGTACAATGGAAGGAAGACCTCAGCTTTCTGAGCTGTCAGTCTTCAAACTATCAGTGTAGCTTCTTTTATTTGCAATAAAAGTAGTTTAAGAAGTTGAGGCAGACATTGTCATTCTTCTGGCTGCATACTTCCCTGAACTTATGTTCCAGAACAACACAATGGAGAACCTGGTTTAGGCCTCATTGTATAATTCTCTTCAGCATGCCAGGCCTTGGGAAAAAGACTGAGCCATGAGTAACTTGGCTCAGATTTGGACTTCAGCTTCCCAGCAACTGGCTCAAGGCACTTATATCCACATCCATTGTATGAGGTGTATCTCTGAAAAACACCAGCTGCTTCACTTCTGCCTCAGGAAGCTTTGTCAGAAGGAACATTAAATTTTCCAGTTATCCCATTTAACATTGCACCTTGGCGTCTAGTTTTTCTATCTTCTCCCTGACTCTTTCTTCTTCCCCAGCCACAAGCACACCCTGGATAAGGGACACAGGTAAACTGGAAGAGGCTAACTTACAAGAAGAGGAAGTCTGTCCTAGCACCAGTTCATACCCCTTACAAGGACTAGGTGAATCAATCAACTTTCCAAGCTCTTTTGCAGTGCTGGCTGACTTGAGAGACCTGACCTGAGAGCTGCGAGAGTTCTATTTGGGAGGTGGCCAACATTTTTGTCCAGATAATGGGAGGAGTTGCCCCTCTGAAGAGTTTCTGCAGGAAAATGCCTCTGTGGAATTAGTTTGTCCTTCACAGCTAGAGACAATTGATGAACAAAATGCCTGTATGCAATGAGGAGCCTTCAGTACTTTGTCTTACAAGCTGTCACCTGCCCTACTCACATCAACACAGGGCTTCACCATTCCCCTCACCTTTGTGAGACTCCATCACCTCATGGCATCTGCACATTTCCTACTCTGGCTACTCACTAGGAAATTAACTTGGAATAGAGAAAACCATTCACAGAAACAGTGTAAGATGTCTGTGCAATGCCATCCAACAGAGCCATTATTCCTGACCAGGAATCATCAGAGACATCATCAAGAGAATCATCAGCCAGCATAACTTGCTCAACAGTGCCCTGAAAGATAGTCCATGAGATCCTATCTGTCTTAGTTCTGTTCAATATATACATCAACCCTTGGTAGGCCCAGCTGATTACAGATGCCACTCCAGTCAATGACCTCTTCCAAGAGTCCTTTCCAGAAGCTGCCATCCTCTCTCCCAGTCTGCTTTGGACTGAGTTGCTACTGCATCTGGGCATCTGATGAGATGCAGCTGAAAACCATTACAGGCTTTCAACTGTTACAAGAGGAAAGTAGCTGTTTCTGAGCAACCTTCTGTCTTTCTGAACTCCCTCCCTGTTCTGTAAGGCTCCTTTGGTAGTTCCCTGAAAAATCTGCCCACTGACCCCCAAGTTGTCTTTCCATCACAAGGGACCTGCTGCAACTTGGGCAGATTGGCCTGACAGTGCAGCTTTTGATCCTTTGAGACCAAACCCTGAAGGCCATAGTGCAGTAGAGGTGACCACACTATCATGAAAGCCAGAGAAGTCTCTTGCCACCTCAACTTTTCTCTCCTTTATCCTTATGTCTGGTATTCCATCTCAGCCTTTTGCAGCTTTTCCTTCTTTCATGGCTTGTGGTATTTTCAGGAAATATTCAAAGTAGGCTTGACTTGTAGTTTCAAAGGAACTAAGGTTCAGTAGTTCTGTGTATTCTTTTTCCTTTCGCTCTCACATGTGCCTTTTAAGTAGAAGTGATTCTCAGTGTTTGTTGGTTTCCTCCTTTCACAGTCATTGTATCACTGAGCTCTGATGCTGCTCAGTATTGCAATAGAGAAGGAAATAAATAAATATTTGGATTTTACTTGTTATTGTTATGCTGTATTTTACATGTTTGTTGTATATGGCAGAGAGAAGCTGAGATGTAAGGACTCCAAAATCAGGTCACTAGTGAAACTGGCTTGGGTCCAGAGTCTCTACTAAAAGTGTCAGCTTCATCTGAAAAGGGCGATAGAGTCAAACCTGCAATTACTGTCATTAGCACAGGACTCAGAATGTTTGTATTTCCCTGGTGTAAGTAGCTTTCTCTTTCTTTTTCCTCCCACCTAATTCAAAATAAAATAAAGCCATGTGAATCAAAATGAAGGATAGCAAAATGAAGGGTTTGAAAAGGGCATCATAGGTAATTCTTCCTCTGGAATGCTCTGTCGTGAGCTGTTTAAGCTATTTCCTTGCTGAGAGATGTGGGTTCAAATCTGCTTAGAAATGCAAAGAATTGAGCTTTGTACATCCTGGTTGGGCTCCCCAAAACACTGGGATCTGAGGGTGCCCTGATAAAGCACATTCTGGTATGATCTGCTCAAACTCTGTAGGTGAGAAAGAGGAAGAAAGCCTGCCATGCTGCATAGGCTTAAATACAAGGGCCCTGGGTGGGTGTCATCCTGCCACCTTGCCTTGTGTTGCTGAGTTCTAGAAGCCAGAGATGTCCAGCAAGGTCAAAGATTGTCCCAGTGGACATGTCCTGCTGCCTCTTCCTCATCTGATTTTTATTGCTGGAAACATGGTGGAAGAAGCCATCACAATGTGATGAAGTCACAGATAATGGGGAGCTACAATTAATATTGAGAGAAATTAAAAAATAAAACTTTCTGTTACATTGTTTTCTATTTTATACAACCATGCATGAAGTACTGGGCCACAAAAACCCTTGTGGCATAAATAGCATGGCTGGCTATGTGGGGGTAGTGCAGCAATGGATATAGCAGTAGCTGATTTACAGATTTTGTGGAAGAAGTTTGGAGTTTGCCATTTTAAAGGTTTTCTTTCATCTTTTCTGTCTCTGCCCCACAACTACATGATTACTTAAAATAACCAACTTCCTATACTCCTCAAGTTTCTTCACAAGAGAACAGCTTTAAAAAAAAGTTCCGTTTCATTGCCACAGTACAGCATGGCTCTGAAGAGCCTGAGACATAATACTTAATGTACAAAGAAATCTGTACTGTTTCTTTAACAAGATTTTATTTTGATTTAGGATTTGAAACATTAACACTTTTGACTGCTGCAGAGAAGTGTTTTCTTGGGGCTGTAAATCAAAGTTTAATACAACATTAGAAGGGAATTCTCTGAATCCGTGGACCTTGTATCTGGAACCATCTCCAGTCAAGCATGATTAAGAATTAAGAATGCTATTCTTTCCCCTTTGTAATCAGTAATTTTTCGTTACTTTTTTTTAATCTGAAAATTATTTGCTGGCATTTTATTATGGTTGTGCAATTATACCGTATTAACTATCAAAAAGATGATGATCTATTTCTTAAAAGGTTAGTGTACTGCAGCAGAAATAGGAAAACTAATTATTTAGCAAAATTAGCTGTATCCTAATACATTAAATGCTATTTGAGCACATAAGTGACTTCAGGTCTGTGGGTAATTCTGCAAAAATACATAGACTGTACATTTACTAAAGTTAGGTCTCATGTATCTTCTTCATAAATAAAGGTCTCTATCACCTCTTCAAGGTCAAAATACAACTCAATTATAATATATTCTAAGTGTCACTTCCAGCACTATATTGGAACTCTAACAACATTTTTGCTGTTATTATTTGGCAAAGGAAAACTCTATGCTCAGGACGATCCAAACCTCCAAGGTTGGGCTGGTTGTAGATTGGCACCAGAGTCTGTGTATAGGGCTACATGCTACTTTTCCTTTAAAAAAAAACATTTTATGAGGTTAAGAGTTTTCATATACAAACTGTATAATGATCCCAAAAGACTGTTGCTCTCAAACGGTGTTGAAAGATTTTTGGACTGGGAAGTAGTATAATAATGTAAGTGCTACCATATAATAATGAAAACATTTTGTTCTCTACATTTCAGTTCTTAAGATCCAAATCAACTGGTGGGTATAGCAGATCTGTAGCTGTAAAAATCTGCAAAACCACACCGAAATTTAACTATACAGAGCAAGATGAGGATTTTCATCTTCAAGAAATACAGTCCCTGGTATCTACTCTGTGAGCTTCAGGTACCAGGGAACAGCGTAAACCGGTAGGTCAGACTTTTTCATTGAGAGCTGGAAGAAGACTCCAGTCTTGAAAACTGAGCAAGCAATGATTTTTCTTTTTTTCCTTCCCCCACACTAGCGTCCTGCTGCAGGGTTAAGTACCCGTGTGTGCCAATCTGTCGGGTGCCGCTGCACGGGGAACGGCAGGGTCAGCGCCCCGAAGCCTGGCAGCAGGGAGGCTCATGGAGAGGTATCCGACTTCCCTGCGCCTCCGGGGCGGTTCGCGGGAGCGACGGACGGGGCGCAGCCCGCGGGGTCTGACGGGCGGGGAGCGCTGCGCAGCGCCGGGTCTGGCTTTGGGGTGCAGAAACCTGGAGAAGCAGAGCCCCTGGCCAGGCGGGGTGCGGAGCGAGCCGAGGGCGACAGGGAGCCGGGGGCACTTCAGGCTGAGCCTGTCCGGCCATGCCAGGCGCAGACGTAATTCCACGGAGGGACCCCTCCGCCTCCCCTCCCCAAATCTTGGGCAGGGTGGTTTCTGATACATGCAGGATCAGGCGAAAGGAGAAATTTCCGTAGAGCTCTGAGGTGTTTTCTCTGGCTCAAGTTATCTTGGAATAATATTGAAGGGAAGAAGAACAGTAATTCATAACAAAACTTTAAAGAGCAACAAGTTGTTTTACTGAAATCACACGCGCTGGGAAAAAAAAATCACCTCACTGATCCTGATAAAAAGTGGCTAATAGCAGTATCTTGAAAACCGATTTATACCACAATTATGAGTTTCTGAAGCCTTAGCACTATTCAAAACAAATTTCACCCTATATATGAAGAGAGTTTTTGAGAAGCCCTGAATCTGCCATTAAGATTTTCATTTTTACTTGTGTAGATATAGGATATGATAAAATTATTTTCATATTTGTTTGAAGTGTTTCCCTTTTTACTGGTTTTTTGTTGGGTTTTTTCCTACTTGAAACAGGTGGTCTATTTTGCACTGCCCTCCTGCTCCCTCTCAGGCTCTGCCCCCCAAAACCACTTCTGTGCGTCTTTCTGTCTTTCTGTGCAGTCATGGTGCAAACTAGATTAACCTTGTCAGATGCTTTGGGCTGGATTCAGAGGAGCAGAGGGGGCTGGTAGCCCTACATCTCCCGGCCATGGCCAGTGCAGTTCTGTTTGGTCATGTATCATGGAGCAGAGTGACTTTGCAGGCTTTTCTCGATTTCCCCGTTTGAGTAGCGTCTCTGTCATAGTTGGGACTTTTTTGCCTCCTACTCAAGTTTCACCACCCGGTGTAAACACAGAGAAGATGTGCTGGGAGGGACAAGGTCAGGGGAGTATCAGTGAGGCGTTGCTAAGGCTATTTCCCAAGCACTGTAGTGCCCCTGAAAGTGCTTATGCTAATTGTAGAAATTAGAGCCCTTAACTTCTGTACTTGATTTAGTCTGAAGCTGGGTGGTTGTGCACTTTTCTCACTTACTGTTCTATGCTTCTCCCCTCACCACACTGCGGGACTAAGCTCTCTTTGCAAGAGAAATAGAAGTTTCAGCCCCAAGAACATAATCTGTTTCTGTACTCTGTGCATTCACTGGGGTCTAGCCATCGATCCCTGTGTTGTGAAGACCGAATTCTTACATCTTTCCTAGCTGTGAGAGTGGAAAAATTATTGGATGATTATTAGGAATATGTTTAACTGAGCAGAGGTGATGGCTGTTCAGATGAAATACTATTCCAAAGTTCAGTTTGCATTTAATTGATGTAATTGAAGTTGTTGGAATGTAATTCTTTTTAAAGAGGATTGATTATGGCAGGTTAGTGACTAGAAACCATACAAAGCATCCCAAAGTAATTTCTTTTGTTCTAGGACATGACAAGGCTGATGTTTGGGGACATCTGTAAAATTATTAGGGTGATCCTAACTCTGTGCCCAAGTGTGTGTCAAATCTCATTACAGTATTTGATACCAGACTGTCCTACCCTTAACTTCTCAGAAAGGTCAGTGATGGAGTGGGTGCCAGCAGGCAAAATTTCTACATCATTCTCAAAATGTCAATAGACCAATATTGACAGAAAATGTTGAACACCTACCTCCTATGTTAAACTTTATGGCTTAGTGGAAGAATTCAGATCCCAGGTCTGTCAGCCTGACACTCTTTCTACCATTCTCAAACCTCAATATTTTCTTGGTATTTGATAAGGTTATTAGGATTATCCTCTGAATTATGAGCAAAAATGTTGAGTGAGACAGGGGGACCTTTTCAGTTCATTCTCATTTCATCTGCATGTTGGTCGCAAGCTGTTGCATCTATAGTCGGTTGCAAACAACCTCTTCTGCATAAATTGACAGCTTTTCTCAGTCACTTATTAACTGCAGGAGTGCAGAATTCTTTGCCTGCACTAATTTGTGCCAACGATTTTGAGAACATTATTGACACGAAGTAGACTGAGGGAGGACATTGACAGAGAGGTGGTAGCTTTAGTACCGAAGTCTTCTTTTCTCATGTTTCAAGGCTAATTTCATGTAAGCACATTTTTTTGTTGTTGTTCAGCTGAGAAAGTTAGGTGAGATGAACTGCCCAGCTCACAAAACATGAGAGATTATAATCTCTTCATGCCTACATTAAATGATGGTGAAGGCAACACAGTCTAGTGACTCTGTTGTAATGACCATTCCAGAACCTGTTCTGGGCCTGGACACTGACCTCAGACAAACCATTTTCTTTCAGTTTTCCAGTTTGAAAAAAGTGAGGATAAGAACTGTACCTCACAGGGTCTTGTTAGAAATACCTTGGTTAGAAACAGAGGTTTCTGTAGCACACTGGAATTTCCATGCAAAAAATTTTGCAGTGCTTATGGTAAGGCTGACATATGAGAACAGGCAAAGCAGAGGGGTTCAAAAGTATCTGATCCTTTTCCCCTCCATTTTCAGGACAATTCAACTGACTGTTGAGGTGCATAAGGTTGGTTGACCACTCCTCTGATCTGCAGCCTTCATGTGGTCCTTATAACTAGAACCCTTGTGTCTGAAACCAACTTTACTGATCTAAATCCTATTTGGAGTTGGAGGGAAAACTTTATGCTACTGAAATTTTAATTTTTATTTATTGGTAGTTAATTTGGGGCACTTGGGGCTGGCACGTTAACCTGCCTCTGCCTCCATTGCCTGGAATAGAGACTACTTGGTGTGGAATACTTTGGTGGATGAGATACAGAACACCTGGGTGAGTGTCCAGTATGGGTAAAGCAGTTAGTAAGTGCCTGGGTCATTATTTTTGATTCTTGAAAAATACTGGGGGGTAAGGAATTGTTAAACCCATCTGTGACATTGCAGAGATGAATATGCAATATTCTCTTGAGCAGAAAGTGAGGGCCATTGTGCTGTGTTCTCAGTTTGGAGCCAGATTTGAAGCAGTGCTCCTCTGGAGTTGTCAGAATGCAAGTACTTGTGGTTAATGGTGGCACTGCACATGTTACAGTGACCATTCCAACACGGTGCACGGGGAGTGGGAATCTGCAGTGACACATGCAAGGAGAAGAAAAGGAAGACAGAGAAAAGAAAGAAGGATGGGGAAGGGAAAAAAGACAGGAGGCAAGGGTGGCAGTGATCCTAGCAAAGGGAATATTTTCCAGTAAGCAGTTCTGAATGTGATGTAAAAAATAACAACTGAAAGTTTTATTTTACTACACAGAGCCCAAATTCTTCCTTTGATCTCTGTACAAGCTTCCTTTTGGCATCTGTGGGAGATCAGTGGAGAGTGAGGAGTCTTGAATTTATGATGCAGCCTGTAGCCAGTCATGAAATGGAATTCAGTCCTCTCAAAAAGTGATTTCATAGCTGTGAGTCAGCTAGAAGGTACACTCAGGTTCTAAAATAAATGATAAAAGTCAGTCAACACAAAGACATCTCACAACCAAAATAGTAGGTAAGTTATGTGAACACTCTGATTGTTGCAGCTAAACTGTTGGCATCTGTTTAAAAAAGTTATCTTGGTGTCCATGTAGTATCTACAGGAATTTCTTGATGGACTTTTTTTTCAGTAATAGTTTGCACAAATACACTATTTTTGAGACTTGTGACAGTATTCAGCATCTAAAACCAGATATTTCATCTTAATAAGCTAGAAACATATTAAGTGGCCTCAAATGAGTAACAATAAATTCACTACAACACTTTCATAAATTATGGAATCAGTTTAGTAATTTTTCCTAATTAAACTTTCTACTTGAAAAAAGCAATTGGGAGCTTAAAAGATAGATAACAGATGCATCAACCTGTCAGAGCAAACCAAATACACAGGAAATCATTAAACTTAAGACAGTTGATTTCAGGATTTTTTTCAGATAATTAACAAGAATAATCAACATATATATAGGTCTGCTAATCTACAGAAAGATCACTTTTACTTGAAAGAATTTGACCTTTGATGCTTCTCTTTGTCTATTGGGCTGCTGTTATTCTTGGGCACCTGATATCTTGATTTAAAACACTGAGAAACTAGGGATTTGGGGGTTCTTTACATACATACAATGAGAAGCAGAACATTGAGGAGCGACCCAAAGTAAAATCGAATAGTGAAGTGTCACTATAAATCATTCCTGCTGCAAGCAGCTCTGCCAATTTTCTGCCTTCAGTCAGCAAGTCCTTCTAGCACCACTACACTGTTCAGAGTCTTCTGGGTTTGCAGGCAATGGGGCTCCCGACCTCATACTTGTCTTCACTTAGGAGAACATGTTATAAACCAGAATAGTGGTCTACAATATGCTCTGCAAACAGAAAAGAGAACTGGCCTCTCCCTGACACAGAGTGCTGAAGTTGTCTTAGGCAGACTAGGTTAAGGAGATGAAAGACTTCATCTTTCAATTTCATGTCATCCCCTCAAGACAGAGCTTAACAGATGTTGTCCTTTCCTCCAAGGAGTACTGTCTAACCTGTATTTTCTGCTTTCTGTCCCCTGTGCTTTCTTGTTACCTTGTAGCCCTAATCTTCCTGAAAAGGAGGGCATTCCTTCCCCATTCCTGTTTTTCTACCCTCTGGCTCACCCATGGCCTGGCAGCATTAATTAAGCTTTTACTTGTGAAGTTTGTTTAAGAACTGCCTATGTAAAGGAGCATTACTAAAGACAAGCTGTTGAATGAATGTAATACTCGGGGGGAATTTCCTCTAGCCTCATTATTCCTGGCTCTTCTAGTACCAACTGGACATGGAAGCATAAAGGTTGGGAGCAGACTGATTATTCCAGTGAATGCAGCAGACACATGTCTCTCATACTTTTTGTTAGTGTCAAGGTGTCCACCAAACTCAGGAGCACCGTGGAACTGTCCACCATGGCTGTGCTCACATGAGCCATTGCACAAAACTCCACAGTGACAAGGGAAAAGGGAGATTGAGGTCTGGTGGCAATGGAGCTCATCAGTGAATTTACAGATTAGGGACCTGGGTGTCACACAGTTTTCTTTGCACCCTTTCATCTTCTCAGAAAGATTGGTACCTTTAAAATTTTCAGTGAGTACCATTTCAGGTGCACAGAGTAGTTCTTTTGCAGGTCCTGTGTCACCTCTGCCAGATGCTGCAGTTATCTCTGATATTCTGCAAGGCATAGTACAGGCAAGTTTAAATGTCTGGACTAGTGCCTCAGTAGTAGGTGCTTGTGGCAGGGATTTTTTCCTTATTCCCATCTTCTTCCACCTTTTACCTCACTGCTGTCTTTGCCACACACAACACATGTTTGTGCTTAGCTCTTTGACACTGCTTGAAACCCTGTTGTGGGAAGCCATGACAGAATGGGTCCACATGTACCACACTCAGTCTGCTATGGCTCCTGCTTCCAAGATGACCAATTTGGCTCTATATGTTTTTAAATATTTTGAATGTATCATAATTGGCACTCACCAGGACCTTTTGACTAACCCTGGGCAAGACAGCTGTCCAAGCCCTGCAACAGAGATCCAGTTTTCAGGTCTCTCTGAGAATATGTTTTACATTTAGCCTTTGAGGAGAAATTTAACTAAGCTATACCAAATCAACACCAAGCAGCATGCTCTACACCAGATGCCATTCTTTCTCTATGAGTGTTCTGTATGTATTTTGAATTGTGGAGGTAGTTCCTTTCAGGAACTTTGTGTTGGAAAGACAACAATCTGCTCAAAGGACAACTAATCTATGCCACATATAAATCCCACGGATATTTTATGCCTTCTGCATAGCCATATATTTTGTAAGACTGTCATATTCTTGCACAAATTATAAAATGTCATACCCTGCTGATGAATTTCCTCCATTTAGTGGCCTTCAGTATGGGAAAAACACATAGATTTATAAACCAAGCTGTAATACTAAATCTTCTGTTGCCTGTGTTTATTATTTCAGGGAACCTGCCTATAGTCTTTATCTTACCTTAGGGAGGCAACTGTGATTGTCCTGGTTCATGTACTAGAGATTGAAGGGGCTGGATCCAGTTAGTGAGTGACAAGCTGAGTATAAAAGTCTGGTTTCTAAACAACAGAAATAGGTTCCACTTTTTGTGCCACAATGTCTTTTCAGTAGATTACTCCATACAATATCCTTGTCTAAAGCATTGTAATGAGGCTACAAACATAAACAGCATCAGTGATGTGTGAATATATGTGTGCATGTATTAACATGAATTCTTCATAACATGTAGACCTCTGTCTTTAACAAAGAAATTGATAGCATATTGTGCTTCTTTTACTTCCCAGGATGATCCTGGGTTTAGTAATTTCAGCAGCTAGCTAGGGTACAATTACTGCTGCTTTCATTTCTTAGGAAGCAGTGTTTACATAGTTAATGGTCTCTGATGTGCCATATCCATTTTCATACCAAAGCCTTCGAAAGCATCAGTCAATCAGAAAGCTGAGCTTAATCTTAAACAGGCCTTTACCCTCCCTCCTCCACAGTTAGATCACATATTTTGAATACTCTGCCTGGGAGCTTTCAGCTGAGAGATTTGAGCAGTGTCTCTCTATTAAGTGGTGCAGGATGTAGTGTCAGTGTACTGGCTTGCAGAGATGAGATCCCAATCCTCCAGGCTTAAGTAACAGCTGGATGACACTTCTGGGAGTGGAAAATTCTTTGTGCCTAAAGAAGGTGATGAGAATCTGAAGAACTTTCGAGGACCTGAGCTTTCGCTCCTCAGTGTTACTAACTGCAACCTCTTCCTCTTCTGGAGCTTCTGCAACACTTGCTCTGTTTGTTTTACTCTATTTAAGCACTGAAGTTTTGGTTCACAGCCATGAAATGCAGAGGTGTTTAGTTTAAATTGAAAACTGACGTTCAAATGAAACCACGTGGTGTCCGATCACCGAAGTCACAGATACATTGTTGCTGAGATTGTGCTCTGACCATGGGTACATCCGGAACTCTGTGGCTGGAATCTGACACAGGCATGATCAGTCACCATATGTTGGAAATAGCCAGAATGAAGTAGATTAAGTATTTGCTAATTGTTTTGCTTTAGTTATTTTCATTCCTTCCATAGAGTCTATTTCAGTTTTCAGTTGGTAAACTGAGGCATTTTATGAAAGACAAGAAAAATTGGACACTTAATGGAAAGGAACTCAGTACAATCAGAAATATCCATACATTCTGGTCGTTGTCATAGGTGAACAATATGGAGAGAAGTGCAGTGCTTCTCCATGCTGTTGGACTTCCTGTGTGCAGTGATAGAGCTGAAGGTATGAATGTAGGAGCCTGAATACAGCCATTTTCCCCTACCTGTCAAACTGGAATTGCTCTAGCTGAAGTAGGATATGTCTGATGTTTTATCATCAGCACCACAGCTGGCAGCACAGTGCAGTGAGAGATGCTGCAGGGTTAGCACTGAAACCAACAGCAGTGAGAGGGTCTGGAGCACATGGGGAGACCTGACAAGAGGCAGGGGTGGGAATTGAGGCAGACAGAGAGCTAGCACTGTATGCTGTCTTCCAGACCTGCCTAAGGGAAATGTGGGAAGAACCCTGTTGGAGTCAACAGGGTCAACAAGGTGAAACAAGGGATTGTGAGGCTGAGTGCTCCCCATTTGTTGTTGGTATAAGGATAAGAGCTTTCCCTATATAATGCCTGTTTTCTTTCTCCCCTAGTAACTTATTTCTTGCTTTGTACATCAAAGTGTATTTTATGTACATCAAAATGTACATCAAAATGTAAAAATAGACTTATTGCCTGCTACTGACACTGAAGCATTGCACTTTATATTCCTTGATTATAGGTAGAGACTGTTGCTAGTTATAGCTGCAGATGATTATATTTCTAAGAACATTTAGGTTGGTGACAGTGCCTGGCAGATGAACCTGCAAATACCAATGACATCCTGTGAGAATAGACCATTGACAAAGATTATTATAGAGGAACAGATTATTTTAATGCCTCTATATAAAAACAGTGTAAATTACTTACTCTGAAATTACTTATTTTTCCTGAAAGTTTTAGAAGTTTACCAAAATGTCTTTCCTATAAGCAATGCCATGACATATTTGCAGTTTTAAAAGTGAAAATCTTATTCTGGGAGGGGATTTGTAGCAGTCTCATTTTCTTACTCAATATGTCTTTTGTGATGTTTATCAGGGCAATAGCTGCAGTTACTAAAGTCTAAAACAAATCTTGGTGCTGTAATTTCTATTAACATTGCAAAACTGGCAGAGCTGATACAACAATTTGTATCCTCTCTCTTTGTGTACCTTGCCCAAAGAATTACTGATGTGTAACTGAGCATTGTTGACAGTTGTGCCAACAACCTGGGGGATGCAGAAGACTGTAGGTGACACCCAGGGTACAGTTTGTCCTCACAATTTCCTGTTGCTGTTAGCAATTTGCAAACTGGCAGGTAGGTTTGGTGGGATGTCCATTAAAAACAATAACATCTTGTAAATTATAAGGAGTACACTTGCATGCAACATATGTGGACTATTAAGATTTTGTTATTATAGGCACTTTGAAATAACCCTACATTATATGGCCTTATTTGAAAGGTCTCTTGTAGTAAATCAAAACACATTGAAATAGCTGTCTCAGAAATACAAAAGGTTGACGTGGTATGGTTTTAAACATGCAATTCCAGACAGTAAAAATGTTGACAATAGCTTGGCATCCAGATACTGTGTTTCATCCAAAGATCTGAAAGAACTTTTAAAAATGTCAGTGTAACGAGTTGCCATTCTGTATCAAGGATTATTAAAGTAGAAAAAATGCATAACTATAATTTTCAGGTTCAGATTTCTATTGTTAGATGCTTCTGCTTATATTCATGTCCTTGATCTAAATATAGGTTTAGATGGCAACTTGCATTCAATTTTGAAAAATTATCTGATTTCCAGGCCCAGAGATTGAAAGGAGGAATTTTTGATAAGCATGTGAAACATGTAAAAGCCCAAATATTTTGTTCCTCACTGGGATTCATCCTTTTTTTTTTTTTTAATTTTATTTTTTTATTTATTGTTATTTGTCTCTGGCTTTGGACTGTAATTGCCAGTTAATGTATCTCTGTGATGTTCACACTAATATTACACTACCTTCTTCAGAAGCAAAGCAATAAAAATTATTCATGTATCTAATAACCTTACAACTAGGAAGGAAAGGAAGTTCATAATTCTTAGTTAAACATGTGATGCAGCAGTGCTGCTGTGTACCTAACACTGCTCATGTCCTTCCTAGGTTAAGTATTTTAGATGAGCAAGAGCTCACATCCTGTTGGAGAAAGGGATTATAAGACCTATATCTCTTAATTAAGAAAACATTATTTCACCAAAAGAGCTAGCAGTAGGGTTAGCTAACTCATGGCTCTCATCTTTTTCTTTCAGTGCTGTGGGCTGATAGAAATTGAACACAGTGACCTGTGGAATCATAGAATGGTTTGGGTTGGAAGAAGGCATAAAGGTCATTCCATTCCAACCTCCCTGCCATGGACAGGGACACCTTCCATCAGATCAGGTTTCTTTGAGTCCCATCCACTCTGGCCTCAAACACTTGCAGTGATGGGGCATCCACAGCTTTTCTGGGAAACCTTTTCCAGTGTCTCACCACTCTCACAGGAAAGATTTTTTCCCTAATATCAAATCTAAATCTTTTTCAGTTTAAGATCATCACCTCTTTTACGGTCACTACATCCCCTTGTAAAATGTACCTCTCCAGCTGTCTTGTAGCCCTTTTTTTACTGGAAGGCTTCTATATGGTGTCCCTCAGATTTCTCTTTTCCAGGCTTCTTATGTCAGAGGCCCCAGAGCTGGATGCAGAACTCCAGGTGGGGTCTCATGAAAGTGGACTAGAGAGAGAGAATCACCTTCCTTGACCTGGTGGCCAGCCAGGATGTTGTTGGTTTTCTGAGGTGGAAGTGCACATTGTTGGGTCATGTCAGTCTTTCCATCCACCAACATCCCAAGGCTTTCTTGAGCTGCTCTCAGTTGCCTTGCCTGTACTCTCTGCCTGTCTTGACTGTATACTTAGCCCAGTTTAAATTAAAGTGCTCTAAGTTAATGTTATGCCATTGTTTCATCCAAAAAGTTCACAGAGGAGAGATTTTCAGTTGAGCTGTTTCTAAAATCCGGAGACCTATTGCCTTGATACCAGCCAGCTCACTTAATGTTTCCTGTGCCTCGGGAAAACACCTGTGAGAATTAAAGTTCACCTTCTCCCCGTGGTCCTCAGTTATCAAATACCCTGCTGGAACCACGGGCAAGTGGGTGACAGGCAGAGCAGTCCTGTGGCTACACTGTGGCATGCAGGGTTGGGGCTGGCTTCGCTCTGTGTTACTTGATTTGGGCAATTGCAAGGATGATATACAGCTATTTTTGTTTCACCTTTGTTGGTCTTATGCCAAGAACAGCTTGGAGAACCTTGGCATGACTTGTACAGCAACAATTACTTCTGTGTAACTGTTTGCTGCAGCACAAAGTCTCTTCTCAGTCAACTGTTTAAACTATGGGTGGTCACAGATGCTTAGATTCATTGCCTTCTGCTATCGTTAATTTTTATTAATAAAGCAATAAAATTCTTATCTGCATGGATTGCGTGAATTGTAAAGAGGAAAAAAATAAACTTCTCTCCCAAGTTTATTTCGTTTATAAAGCCCTCTGCAGGCCTGACATCTGTTTAACATGGTGTATGTTTACAGTTGAACTTAAATGACTAAGAGTAATAATTACATTTAAAAATATACAGATGTTCTCATTCTGAACAAAATTCATGACTATATCAGATTGCAAACCTTATCCCAATTCTTACTCACTATACCTCTGTTTTTCCTAAAGGCCTGAAGAAAGAGGATCTTGTGGTTCCTCTGCAGATTGATAACTGAGCTGTCCTTACACTATCTTCTTGGACCATTTCTTCAGAAATGTTCCAAGACTCTACATCAATACATATAAAACTACAGTAACAGCTGCTTGACATGATATTATTCTAGGAATACTCTGTGACTTTGTAAACACAGATTGTGTGATAAAGAGAATCTCAATTGAAAGATCAAAAGGTCATTCTCGTTCATCCTATACTGAGATGAAAGATAAAAAAATGGATGAATAGAGCAGTACAGACTTGTACCATGCTGTAAGGCTTAGCTAGTTATTTCTTCAGCTCTGTACTAAGTCATGTGTTTCCATGACAGAAGTTATTTCAATTCATTTATATAAAATAGCAAAATAATCATTCAGGTTCAATTGTGATTTGAGGAAAAACTCCTGCTCCCTGGCTACAGTGTGATTAAATCATGCATAAGTAATCAGGTAATTACAAAAGAAATGCAGGTAAAATTGAAAGCAGGCTCTGAAATTTTAATTAGCTTTACGCAGATTTTAGTATTTGTTTAGAAATTTGTATTGGGAATCAATTGAGTTTGCAGTTCTTCAAGTAATATTAGCTATTCCATGATCCTAAATTGCTTTTAGTTTGGAAATCAGAAAGCATGTGCATGACTGTTGGGTCCTTTTAAGATCACACAATATTAAGAGAATGGAAGCTCGTCAAGAGTTGTTTGCCTGGACATCTCTTTTGCACTCAAAAATTAGATCAGAGTTTGAACATTTGTTCAAAGCTATGTCCTCTTTTAATCCAGTTCCTGGCTTCGGGGGCTGTGCATTTTCCCTACATTTCCGGTTGTCACACCTTCCCCACATGGCAAGTTTGATTTTATCCTCTTGCTGTGTGGTCTGACCTTTGGCAAAGCATGTTTGGAGGTTCATGCTCTGCAGGTGAGAGATGTGTTCTTCAGCCCAGGTTATAACACCAGTTTTTGAGACCTGAGCCAGGCATCTGAGTAGACTGCCAGCATGTTCACAAACAAAACAGCAGATGCTTGTGGTTCTCTGCGAATAGGGAAGAGGAGACTGAGGATGTTGTGGATTATACTGCTCCAAAGAAGAAGTGAGGGTAGGATTTGACAGAGAAACAGAAATTATTTAAATCAAATCATGGAAGCATATAAAAGTTATATAGGGAATTTCTTACTTGCAGGTAATTTCTTCATTTCCTGTTATCAATCATTGTAGCAATGTGTTTTGCTGGAGCTCTATTGGAAATAGATCTGTATTTATAGGTCTGTACATGTATAGGTCTATATAAAACCCTCTGGCTTAGGGAAAGCTGATATAACTGCAATGATTGATCCATTTAAACATGTGTCAAATGCATTAACAGTAAATGGTGCTTAAACAGAAACCTGAGCAAAATCTGAACCTCTTAAGGTGATGGACCTGTGTAACCATACTGGTTTGGAATCTCTGCCCTTGCAAATGAGACGTTGGGGTTTTTTCCATAAAAAATGTGTTGGTTTAAAACTGCAAGTTTTGCTGGGCTGCTGTGATGCAAACTTTATTCAACATGGCTAGATCCCAGAAGATACAGCAAAGTTGATAGGAACAGCTAGGCTGATAGAATATAGGCTGACAAACACACAAAGACACACTGATGGGTTTATGTGTTTCTAAATACGTACATACATGAAATACCTGAATATAAACATGTGCTTATAAATTCAGAAATATTGATCACCCAAACACAAAAATAGGAGCAATGATGGTGTCTGATTCATAGCTCTCAATAGAAGGTGTGATGACAAACACCCGTGGTGAGGACAATTGGCTGAAAAATTGCTCGCCTTTGAAAAAGGAAAAGGAAGACTTGAACTTGGGTTCCTGGATCTCAGTACAGCAGTCCTCATTTTTTGTCTCCTGAGTACAGTTTGAGCATTGACTCTTCCTGATGGTCTTACCATGTGCACAGTAATATGGTTGGGAAACTTACCCAGCTGCGTCATTCAGTCCGGACAGACTGAAGACAGAAAATCAGTGTAGGTTTTTAAAAACACCCTTGATATGTATGTCAGTAAGTATGTCTGAAAATTTAAACACCAGTGAAAATTAACTGGCCCAAAAATACAGCAGGCTTGCAAAATTGGGTTTTTAAAAAGTGGTGATCTAAGACTACATGATGTAAGTCTCAGCAGTCAGAATATTCATTGCTAATGATGATTTCTATCACTTACTGATAGAAACATGAAGTCCTTTTGCCTCAGTGCTTAAAAAACTTAAAATTGTTGGAGATGATGATGGGACCTGAGGTGGGAGGTTAACTATCCCAGCTCATTGTGACTTGTTCTGAAATAAGCAGGGATGATTTCTGCTGGAGAGAGAACCTGGGCAAGTTATACATAGGTGAGAGTACATTTTTTTTTCTGTGTCTGTACATTTTGGTGTACACTGTAATGCTGAGAAGCTACTAATAAAAGTAATACGTTCTTGTAGTTGTCACGTCTTAATAATCTCTAAAATAAATAATAGAATTTTTCTTTCTGTCTCTCCAGAAAGCTCTTTGCTCTTTTCCTCTAAACTCTGAAGACAAGATCCCTTGATACTGATGTTCCAGACAGAGCTATTAGATCTGAGCCTCCAGACAGAGAAATTGAATTTACAGGCTTGATGTTGTAAGGCTTCAAAGAGCCGAAGGGGTGGAGAGAGACTGGCATGAAATAGTACACTTTTCTCAGTTTCACTTTTGGGAAATTAAGTAAACATTTAGAAATAAAATCATGAAAGCATTTTTTTAAATTAGATGTGTAAGCATTAGCTGTTCATTACATTCTCCCACTTGCAAACAAATTGTAGCAAAGTATAATTTGTCTTCCAAGAGTGTGGTGGCAAGGATTAATTTAATGTTTGTTAGGAACTCTTAGATCCATGGAGAGAAACTATGAGAGGTGTCCACAGATCATTATCATAATTTTATATATAATATTGTGTTCTTTCATTTTGCTGAGGAACAATTATTCAGTCTCAACATCCTCCACAAAAGTGGTCACAGCTAATTGTTATCTACTTATTGGCTAGGGAAGCAGAGATTTTTTTTTGCTGCATTCAACATTGCACAAGAAGTAAATGATTGAGCAAGAAATGAAGCTGGCAAGAAATTAGGCATATACAGTGAACACTTGAAATCTTGCTGATGTAGTTGTTCACCGAAGTGCTTCCTATTACTGTTTTCTTAGCAATGTTTCTGTAACTAATGGGTTTAGCTCAGAAAGAGGTTACAAATGCTAGTGGTAGTTTTGTGCTCTCCTTGATTCCTTGCAGAAGTGCCCAGAGGGGTGTGCTTTGTTTGAAATTGTTGCCTTTAGCTTTGCAGATAGCAAAAGAGGCGAATATGCTGTCTTCTGAAATTTTAGGAGCAGTCTGCCTTGACCCTTTGTAATTTGGAAAGGTGATATTATGGAGTCTCTAGCAAGACTCTTTAACAGTATTTTCTGACATAATCAAGGTAAGCAAAAAAAAAAAGGGTTGAATGATTTGATTAAAATTTGCTGTTCCCAGTCACTTTATAATGTTTGTTGCCTTGGCTGTTGTGGTGATGCTTTTTTACTGCCAGTCTGCTGTTTTAGTAGAGTTTTCTTGTTTACAGAAATCCAACTGCATTCCTGTGGTACACCTTAAGTCTGTCTTTTCAATAGTGGGAAGGGAAATCCATGGATAGGTTATTTTTAAGAGTATTCCCTTTCACTTTGTAACATATTGCTCTTTAGATGGCTACGGATCTAAGTTTGGTCTTAACAAGGGTACATTTTCAGTATTGAATCTGTACAGTTAAAAGCAAGAGAAAATCAGACATCACTTTAGTGAGGGCTTGAGAATGCATTTTCAGGTTCAGTGTTTCCTCTTCCCTTTGTAAGTGTGGGCAGCTCTCTAAAAAATGAGATATCAATGAAATAACCTCTTGCTCATCTCTATTTATTTCCCTTTTGAGGCCTTGTCTTTGCTCTCCTCAGTATGTAAGTCAAAACAAGGCATCACACCATTGCTAACACTGCAGGTTTAGCCTGCTATCTGAACATCAAGCCAGGCTTGTTCTGCTTCACTACAGTAGCACCCACAGGAAAAGGGCTCTAGATCTGGAACTTATCAGGGTTTTTTGTTTATGCTTGAGACAAGTATACATGTGACCTAGACTTCAACTTTTACTGTGCTGACACTGTAGGAAACACTTTCCTTGTCAGTAAGCTGATCTGTCAACACCAGAAGTAGTTCTAACTAGTGGCTACTTTTTAGCTGATTTTCTGGTCACTTTGGTTAGATGGGCTCTAGGAGGATTGCCTTTAACAGCTGAAATATCTAAGTGGAGGAATTCCTCAGCAACCAAAGTTTAGATGATCTGCAGCAGAATTCAGTATCACATTGTTCTCATTTTATGACAGTGGCACACCTACGGCACCGTCTATACACACTGTCTCTCCTTATGCCTTGAGGCTTGTGTTGTGTCCTGAGGAGCTCACAATACAACTGTTGTGAGCCATAGAACATCACATATACCCTTCCCTTACCAAAACACTATGCATGCCTTCTGCCCCTCATTGACTCAGGAGAATCAAGCCTCTGAGTCATGCAGTGATTGCAACCCCTGAAGAGATATGTCCCTTTTTTATTTTAAGATCTTGTAAGTCTATTAAATCTCTGGGTTCAACTTTGTTATTTGCATCTCCCTGTACAAGTCTAGGAAGATAAGAAGAGAAAACAGTGAGTTAGTTGCACTTGGGATTCTCGCCAGTCTTTGTGGGATGGAAAATTCCTTCCTAATTCCATATCTGACTTTAAATTTGACCCTCAGTGTGTGAGCAAGTTAGACCAACATACGCACTTAAGAAAAAATAGATCCTTTGTGTCCTAGCAGGACATTGGTGCAACTTTTTCAGGGTCTCAGTCTAGCTGCTGCCAATCAGTGAAGCTTTGTCTTCCTTCAAGCATCCTAGAGTGTGCGGGTAAATTGGGCATCAGAAAAAATAGCGGTCCTCTCCCTCCCACAGGCTGTCCACAGAAGCCTTGAAACATGAGATTGAGTTATGGAGTTATTTCAATGCAGAGCCACGAGGAAGATGAGTATGTTGAGCACAGCACAGAAAATCACTGGTGCCCAGGGGAGAGTTTAGTTTTGTACATGCCAACATTAGTGATCAGTCATACATTTAAACTGTCTTTTTCACTGCTATCTTTTGTGTTTGTATCAGCTTTTAACAAACGTGACTTCATTTTACAATCTAGAGGACTGATTAAAAAATATGGAATAGGTTCACAATGAGATTGACCTCTGGGTGGTGTCTTTAGAAAATACTCCTCTCATTGATACCATCCCTTAAACAAAACCTTTAAGATCTTTCCATAAACAAGTTTTGAATCTGTTAATTGCAACTTTTATTCTGGTCAATCATGTGCCTTGGACATGTCCATGTTGTAGTCTATATAGTTGTCTTTATCTAGTTCATAATTTCATAAAAAGAACAGTGGGGGGTTTTAAAAGTATGGTTTGAATTAATAATATTTTATCCTCATTGATTTTTAGAAAGACTGCTGGCTCAATTAATTTCATTATTGCACCCAGACTGATATTGGGGTATGGTGCCCATAATTTCTTGAGCCTTCCTTCTTTAGTAGTTATTTAATAACTGCATACACTTGCAGTTCTCTGACCCTTTGAAATTTTCCCATTTTTCCATGAGTTATTCAGTATCAACACTAGTGATTCGGAGAACTCCTTATTTAGTTTATGTTAGACTCCAGGCCTGTTGATTTGAAAACATTTAATTTTAGCAGATCTCGTCTCACATCTCCTTTTATTACCTACGGTGAATTTTGTTGGGCTGACGTAATATGGGATGATACTTTCTACAGCTTCATTCCAAGGACAAAACAATGTGCGAAGGACAAAATGTTTATTCGATATTTCCGCCTTTTTTGGATTGTCATTTACGGTTTTATCACCCGCATCAAGCAATGGGCTCATGGCCAGTCTCAGGCACATTTTATATTTATAAAAATATCATTTTTGCCTCTTTACCTCTGTTAACTATTTAGTACTTCCTTGATCTTATAAACCTCCTTCGTAAATTCTCTGCATGTTTAGAATCTTAGCATTTATTAATGCTTTTTACTTTCCCCTTTCTTCAATGCTACAAATAAGTGGGTTTTAGTATTTTTATTGCCAACTTTTTTTTCAGACAGCTTCTGGTTTAGTGTAAATATTTTTGTGCCTGGAAGTGCATTTTTGGTCTATGACTGGATAAGCTTAACACTTTAATTTACATTTCCCATTTGATTTTACACTACCAGTCAGTGGGAATGATTATTGTTAAAGCTTGTCCTCTTTAAAGGTCCAAGCCTGGTTGAAACCAGTCCCCTCTTACTGGTTGATGCTACATTCTGCTTGAATATTGTAATTGTAACCACATCACCAGTATTGCTACCCAGGCAATTACCAGATGAAGGCAAGCACTAAAAATTTCTAGTCCGTCAAAAACAATTCTGTGGCTGAGCTGATTGAGCTCCCACAGGGAAATTTTTATGCTACCACTAGAGCCCTGGTAAACTTAAAAATCATCTTGTTGCTGGCCACTTGATGGGTACAGCAATTCCCCCTCAACACATTTTTTTCAAGTTAGCAAGGAAATTGTAGTAAGAAGCAGGCAGGAAACATGAGTAAAAGGTTATTAGGAACAATTCCAGTGAGTTTTCCAAAGGAAGCATGAGAGGTTGCCTGAAAATCCTTGAATTTTTTTCCTCCAGCTAGCTGCTTGTGCTTGCTCCATGCTGTTTGCTGCCCCTGCTGTTGTGTTGATGGAAATGTTTATAGGGCTGTGATGTAAATAAGAGCATCAAGACTCAATCAGATTTTTAAAATGTTACCAGCGAGGATGTGTTCTGATTTACAGCAGGATCCTCTGGAACTTTTACCAGCCAAATATCTATTCTTGGAAGGTTTAGTACGAGACGTGAATAAAACAGAGGATATTTTGTACCAGTCCCCAAGGCAGAGAACTAAAATAGGTGTAGATTGTCCTTTACACGGTGGCAAGTATAGAGAACTTCTGTGACTTCAATGCTGTATGAGCAATTTTGGCTTCAGCTTAAGGAGGCTGTACTCTGAGATGATATAGGATTCCCACTCAGAGAGGAAAGGGAGGAAACAAAGTCAGGTGTATAGCTGGGACCTTGTTGGGCGCTCTTAAAAAAAGACCATCCAAAGGGAAGACTGTCCTTTCCACTGTGAAGTGAATTTTTTGTTTGTCACTTTAGGTGAAGGGGAATGTGGTTCATTCCCTGGTCTTGCACTCCTCTTCTTGTTCCTGAAGAACAGATCCCTAAAGGAAGAGGATCCTCACATTTTGAAACTTATAAAAGGGTCTATATTTCTTTCACTTTTTCTGAGATTTTCTGAGGCAAGGGGTAGCATTTCATTCTTTGAGTGGCTTATAGCATGCCAGGAAAAAATATTGGAATAATTCAAAAGAGGATAGGATGGTTTTCTTTGTGTAAGTAGCAAGATTACTCCCAGGAGAGGAGAAAGTATGGCTGAGAAATGGTGAATGGACATTTGGCTAGTGGTATCAGCTGCTTCCTTTGCTGTTCCTGAAATAGTCACTCTTGTCACCTGCCTATCCTCTCACCTTTTCTCCCACTCACCTTTCCCCTCCCACTTAAATGATGAGAGCACCCATTCTCTCAGCCCTTACTAAGATCTAAGTGGGGATGGAGTGAAGCCCTATGGGTAGGGGGCCAACTGCTATAGAAAATTACTGGAAGTGGAAATGCTTATCCAAATCTGGCCCTCTTCTGGTACTCCTCCATTTGACACATTAATCCTGCTACCTGCAGAACTAGTCAGCATAATGCCCCATTATAAATAAAACTACACACATAAATATCTAGTCAAGGTAGAAAATATGTGTTTAATGGATTTGCCTTTCCTTTGCCTTTCTTCTCTTCTCTTCTCTTCTCTTCTCTTCTCTTCTCTTCTCTTCTCTTCTCTTCTCTTCTCTTCTCTTCTCTTCTCTTCTCTTCTCTCTTCTCTTTTTTTCCACCTGCTGAAATAAGCACAACAGAGTTGTTTCTTTATCATGCTCCTGCTCCTGCATTTTTCCAACCCAATTAGGCCATTACCAGGGCTAAATGAGGCATAGAGCCTCCAAAAGTCACACCGTCGTCCCGGAGATGAAGCGCATGGAGCTGCAGAGCCGGCAGGCAGGCAGGCAAGGCGGCCGGGGCTCACCAGAGTGTGACCCCAGGTGTTTTTCTGCTCCAGAAAGATCACCTTCAAAAAGGAGTGAGGGGGAAATCAATAAAAGAATATTATTTTTAAAAGTGCTGTGTTAACAAGAAGTGACCACATTGTGGTCAATTAACACAGTTGTGTTGCTCAGGGATGCACAGAGGACGTGGGTGGCCACGGTGTCTTCTGATTTCTGGACCATGTGGCAGAGCGGGCCATGAAGACCATGAAAGCTTTCATGTATCTTCCAGTAGTTCTGGTATTAGTTTTTTACTTGCTGGTCAAGAGCTGCCTCCCTGCTCTTAGGTCTGTAGTGGGCAATCCAGCTCTCCTGACATACAGCTGGTATTCCAGCATCCAGGCTCCCTATCCAGCTGAGAGCCTTCAATCATTCATATCATCCCAGTCTGTGCAATAAAACAGGGTGCTCTTCAATTCTTTCCATGGCACAAACCCTATATTTGATTCTATCCCCAAACTGCTGGGAACTCTGTGTTGGACGTGGAAATGATGCAGAGGAGGAGGTCATCTCTCCTGCCCTGAAGCTCTGGTATTCCTCACCAATCATGCTTAAATTATGAACTGGAAAAAATTATGTTATAATATCTAACACAATGGGAACAGGCCCTATTTAGAAAGGCAGAGGACACAAAGCCTAGCAATTCAGTTCATTAAAGCCTGGGGTCCCCTACTTTATTTCAGAGAGGAGTCGTGCCAGAAAAGAGGCTAATTTTCCATAATATGCTGTTTCAAGAACATAAGGTGTTGTGTGCTGAAAGAAAAATAACACATGCACTCTTATGAATTTTATTTTTCTACAATGAAGATAATGGATGAAGTCCTTTGCTGTGAATACAGATTATTTTGGAAGCTAAATAGCTTTGCTTGTCCCTACTTTCACTTGAGTTCTGCTGTCTTTACTCTCACTGAGCAATACCTTAGATAACAGCTAAATCATATGAAAATTCCTAAAGAATGTGGTAATAGTAATACTAAATTCACCAACTAAATAAAGCTTGAAGTGAGAAAGATACAATGCCTAGCCTTTTTCTGGTTTAAAAGCATGATAGTGGACCTGTTGAGATAGATATAGTCAAAAGAAGCCCACACTTGAGCATTACTAGACGTGTTCTTTGGATTTAGTTATTTGAGGTACTAGTCTAAAAAGAGCATGCTTTTCACCTGGGCAGTCTCCCCAGCAAGTGTCATGCTCCTGGTCTTCCTCAGTGCCAAATCCAGCTGAGTTGGTTAATTGCATCACCACAGCAATTTAACTTAAACTGCCAGGATTTGCAGGAAAAAGCTAAGGTGAGGGCTCAAGATCTATTTTGATGACTCCTGATGACCTCCAATAGTGATGCAATAAAAAATCACAGTGACACTGTGATATCTTTGGTGATTGTATCAGCTGAGGAGAGTGACAGGAAAATTGCAATAGGGGAATATCTTGTTCATGGGAGTGTTTGATGTTGGTTTGTTTTTTTTTAAATTTTGTACAATTAAGGCTGATTTTCCTAAAACTTTGTCCTATTTGCTTAGGACATTAATCAACTGCTAGCTAGTGGAGCTAGACATGTGCTTTATTAGACACTAGCCCTTCAATTTTTGAAGCAGGCATCACTGAATACTACTGAGGCTGGTTCTTATACTGAATGGACTGTGATTTGAATCTGGATGGCAATTTCCAGCATCCTCTTACATTATAAGGCAGATAACATGCCCTACAGATTGTAGGGTTCAAGATGAGTTCTGTAAAAAATTGAGAAAACTGTTTACACTTGTCCACTCCATCTTTTACAAATCACTGTGGAAAGTTTGCTTCCTACAAACTTGTAAATAATATGATGTATCCCTGTAGAATGCAGGGGGTGCAATAGGGGAGAGCAACACTGGCTGTTTGCATTGGTGTTGCTACTTGCCAATGCTGGCTGCGTGTCGTGGATCTGTGGTATCATCTTACTGATGTCTGCAGCCACAAAGTGCAGCCCTACAGGCCCAGGCAGCATTTCTTGGGTGAATAAAGTAAATAGTCATAACTGATAAACAAGTTCTTGCATATCACATTGATCTTCCAGCACGTTGCATAGGCAGATGAGGGTCACTGTTCCTGTTCCAGGGGTCAGTGTATAGTGTACAGTCCTGTATTCCTCCCTGTGCCCCATCCCATGGGACATGCTAGCACAAGCCAGATCTGCAAAGAAAACTTAGCAAAACTTGACTTCTCTCACTGTAGGACTAGAGTGGGATATGTGCCTGCCTGTCCCCACAACTCACCTCCCCTCACTCTTGCAGTTCTACTCTTGAATTTCTTCTGTGCCTTTCACTGCTCTATTTTAATGTTTTATGGGTTTAACAGAGCTTCTGTCCTTGCTAGTGTTCAATATTTCTGATGACGTTTCCAAGACTCCCTTTACATTGAATCTGTTTTCTTTTCCTGGGGACCCTATTCACTCCTGCCTTCTCTAGCAGGAAGAGGTTACAGGTCGTGTAAAGGCAAAAGAAATACAAAAATAGACTGGAATGTTTTGGTATTAGAATGAAAGGAGGAGAGAGAAGAAAACTAGAGAAGGAACAATTATTATTCCATTCAGAAAATCATAATGAAGAGGAAATAAGCAATGGGAAAATGAAAAGAAGAAGAAAAAGAAAAAGAGAAAAGGCAGCCTGTGTCAGAACCAGAAATATGAAATAAAGGATTAGGAATAAAAAGGCCACAAAAATCCATAGGAATTTACTAATAAATCATGCTGGAGTCAGTATAAAAAGAAATTATCCAACACAAAGGAAGTGTTTATTTGTTTTTAATAATAGTATAAACGGGCAAGGACCAATCAGCCAGAGGCTACTTTAGCCTCTGATTCAGCAAACCACTAAAGTACATGCTAAGATTTTAGAATCTACTACATTTCATTAAATACAAGTTTCACTAAAGTTGAGCACATACTTAAGTGTTTTTTCTGAATTGGATTTATGTTGAAACTGGCTCAGAATTACAGTTGTCCTCATTGTTTGGTTCACTGAGGATTCTGCAGGGGAAAAAAATGTGAATAAAGCATTTTACTTCAAGCACAGATGTTTTTAAAAACAAAATCAAGTAAAATTAAAAGAAATTACTAAGAAAAATATGTTTTTCCCTTGTAAGAAATTTGACAAAGCTGAATTTGAAAAAGTGTTCAGCTCTCAGATCTGTATTTTATTTTTTTGCTAGAGAAAAGCCCGAATCAGCCTTGATTCAGCTGATACTCAGTTTGACATCTGTTGACATAGACAAAGCATAGTTGCAATACATTTCTAAAATTATTTCTGGACACAATTGCAAGTTGGGAAGCGAAGTCTCAAAGTAATTGGCATATGGCTGCCAAGCCAGGCAGGATAAAGAAACAGGTATCATGTCAAGGGTCCTTCCCCACAACAGCTGTGGGAGAACACCACTTCCAACAAACCCATACCAAATTGTAATCAGAAACATCCCAGTTTATTTAAAAGCTGCACTTAACAGACAGATTGACTTTTCTAGGGGCTTTCACCTAATCCTGATTGATCATAGAAGGTTTTGGAAATAAGAATTTTGCTGATACAAATCAGACACTTCTCATGTTTATTTACATGAGCTGAGCTTATTTGCCCTTGCTGTTTTGTAGAGGAATGATCAAAAACTGGTTGATTAAGTGAGAGAAATACAGAAAGATAATTATGCATTGCCTTATTTGAGAATTCTTTTTCTGTTATTTCATCTTCCCTGACCTTTCGGTTTGCTAACCAGCAGATCTAATGCTGGCCAATCAAAAAGTATGACATCTCTTTTGAATAACACTCTACTAAATTGTGTAATTTTAATTCTAACTACTCACAAATTACTGACTGCTTTGGCACCTCCCTGAACCCTCCTCTGTTCTTTTCTGCCTCACAATGTAGAACAGAAAAAAGAAAGCAGTTCAAGATGTCCTATCTTAGTGGCCAGTCCTTCTAACATATTATTTTCTAAAGAGAAGAAAGAGAGACAAAAAATTAGAGAGAAATGTAAGGTATAGAGCATCCAGGAGTTGATAACAGCAATAGTTCCTCCTTATTCTTTCCAGACAGACTACAGCAATGCAGTTTCATAAACTGTGTTCTTTGACTGGCATTTTTTTATATTAAAGAACTGAGTTGAAGACTCTTTTCTTGTAGAAAAGATCATCTTAAAAAAATTTGGTTTATGCAAAGAACATAACACAATCATGTTGTTTCTAGGGGCATGCTGGGCAAGGGAAAATGACTTTGCTAGGGGGATTCAGTCCTTTTGTCAGCCCCAGAGATATTTCTTGTAATGGAGGAAGAAGGTAGATTAGAAGCTGGGAAAGATGAAGAAACTTTCCAGTTGCCTATCCAGGGTCATTTCACAGTGGTGGCCTTAACTTCTGTGGGCTGTGAACACAGCGTCTGTTAACACTTCTGTGTGTCCTGAGGCCAGACACACGGAAAAGATAAATCCTGCAAATCAGGAACTAAGAGCAATTTGGTTGGGTGACACTTGCTGGCAACGCTTCTGCACTGGATGTCCAGGAAAGACTTGCTTGAGATGCAGGCATGTACTCATCATGTGCAGGAATGTAAGGTGCCCTGAAAGGCACACAGGGTGAGTGCATGGCTGTTTCACCTGCAGGCAAATCTGAACAACTCAAATTTCACAAATCACATCCCAGTGCCATAATGCACCATGCCACAAGGATGGAGATTGTCTTCATTCTTCAGAGTATCCCCCAGGCATTCTTTCTCTATCTGTTCAGGAGGGTCTAGTCACATCCCAAAAATATAGGATGGGGTAAAGTATCTCTGACCGAATGCACAGTCATTAGCATGGTTAGCATAGTTGAGACTTTCTTTCGGAGCAAGGAAAGTCAGAGAAATCAATTTAATAAAAAATGTTACCTTAGCAAAGTATTTTACTTCCTGTTTTATTGCAGCTCTTATGGGCCTCCCTTGATCTCCTCCATATATAAAGACAAAAATCATTCAAACTACCAAGAAGCCTTTAGATTGGTATTATATCAAAGGCGTCTTTTAATCCACTTTAAACAATTGATAAAATAATGGGCTTTTTAACAGGCAAGGTAGGAAACAATCAAGTTAGCAAACCATGGCAGAGCAACAGAGGGTCAGAATCTGGAACACAGAGAGGCAAAACAGGACACCTTTAGGATGTAGGCAAGATGGATTCCTGGTACTTGAATTCTCTAAATCTGAGATTGCTCAAGGGTCCGATGCAGCTCCCAGCACAAATTAGAGTAATCAATAATCAGTGGGTTTATGGCAATTTCCCAAAAGGTTGCAGATGGGCTGCTGTGGCTCTGGAACTCCCTAGGGCTTGGAAATCCCACCAAGCCTACTTGTTCTGCATGGATTCTCTCTGGTGCTGTAGCTCTTAAGAATGTCTTAGCAGTTGTAATGAATTTGTCACAGGTTTCTTGTCCAAGATGCCTTGATAAACTCATGCATTCCAGTGTTCCCTTGGATGTGTACGCACGTGCACTTTTCACACTTGTACTGAAGAAGGCACAGGAGTGGAAAGATGAGGAGTTGTAGAATTGTCTTATTCCCTTCCAGTATTTGTTTCAGAGATTTGTGATATGGCTTGTAGAAATGAGCCTTAGCTCTTATTGCAGAAAACACTTAAGGCCTTCAGAGGAGCAAAAGCAGTCATGCCTGTGAGGTCCCTGGAGCTCCTTCTCAGCCTGACTTACAGCCACACCTGTGAAGAAATTACTCCAAAGACATAAGTTACCCTCCACACGCATTCCCACCAAGCACTCACCACTCAAAAACCACTTACAGCTCTGTGTTTGCTAATGGTGTTCGCTGAGTGCATCCAATGAGTCTCTAAGGTATTTTCTATTGCCACTTCTGGTTTTTTCCTTCCTGCCATCAGCAAACAGAATTATTTCCACAAGGGGGTATCGCATCCTGAATCACACTGATCAGGGATATTGAACACGATACTGATGCAAGGTACTTGAGAAATATTCAGTGAATCCCAAAACCGGGTACAGTCCTGATGGAAAGGTGGTTGCTACAAAGCTGTGCAGTCGCAGCTACATGGCTTGACATGGGATTATGTGCACTTTGTGAGCCTTTGTGCTGAAGTAGGAGGGAGATCAGAGGCCTTGAAATGCCATGTTAAATCCATACATGGAAAATGCTGCCTGTGGGCAGGTTTGGGTTTTTACCTGGTTATGCAACTGTCAGGAGCTGATGCTCTTTTGACTGTTGTTGCTACAACCAGCTTTGTTTGAGACTCCATGAAAAAAAGTGTCCTGCTTATCCCTGATTCCATTTTCCATACCTGCAGTTCCCAAGAGTCTGGGACATCAGCCTCTAACATTTTAGGCTTCTTTGATCTCAAGTTTCTGTGTTGAGCAGAGTATCAGCAGTGATATCCTAGGCATATTTCTGTCACTCTGGTATTTTGCACGGCTAAACAGGTCTGGGTGGGACTCCACACTTTTATAGTAGGTTCTGTATTATATGGACACCAGTATATGACCTTAGTAAAGGAAAGCTAAAGATCTGGCTGTTACATAAAAATAATGTTATAGATATGAAAACTCTAGAAACCTAAATGATAACTCTCAGACAAACTTGACGATGTTGGGTATATCAGACATGGCAGGATTGAATGTTACGATTGCCTCGTTTACTGTACTGTTTTCAATATTTAGTTTATCCTGGAGAATTGAGAATGTTACTCTAGAACAAGTGGTCAGACTATGTTCTTAGACCTACATTTCCTTCTGCAGTCTCTTCATCCCAGTGCTAAGTATGTGGCTTTCTTCATTTGATCTGGTCAAGTCTTGTTATGTATGAGCTTCAGCAGCTTCTTCAGTACTGTGGCTGATTTGTGTGCTGTGGTTTTGGCCTCCTCTAAGCTTTTGTAATGCCACGTGAGACTGTAATATATAATTTTTAACATTTGCTGTAGTGTAATAGTATATTACCATCTTGACTTCTGCCAGAAAAATACGATCTATAACAGATAACATGCCCTTAAGCTAATAGCAGGGCATGGAAATGCTGTCCTGGTGACCCTGATGGTCTTGATGATTTTAAAAATCTTTTTATTGGTTAAAGCTCTTGAATTCACGTTTTGTATTTAGTTCAAAACCAAGTGTGGGAGTAGTGTTTTTAGAACAGAATCATTGTTCTAGATCTGAATTTTTCTCTACACTCATCTGAAATCTCCAAATTTTTCCAAGGCTGACATTCCATCTCTCAGTCATGCTATTTGTCCAGATAAAAATCT
Organism: Hypocryptadius cinnamomeus; assembly: GCA_013400635.1. Classification (NCBI taxonomy): domain Eukaryota; kingdom Metazoa; phylum Chordata; class Aves; order Passeriformes; family Zosteropidae; genus Hypocryptadius; species Hypocryptadius cinnamomeus. Next base: position 46,773 of record VYZP01020240.1, read on the forward strand.
CCTTATCTTAGGCAGTGTGTTGTGTAAGAATTGTCTTTTTCTGCATAGGCAAAAAAATTCTTTGTAGGAAATTTTCAGTTAATGTCGCCCTGTTCTTCTAAGTAGTTCTTCTAAGCCTTCTGATGTTTACATTCTTGTAACGAAGTTTCTCACACACTTTTATGTAAATAATTATTGTTTTACATTCTTCTCTGGAGGAGGAGAAATTTGATGGACTGTTGTCTTGTCCAGTATCATTGGAGAGGTGGCACTTTCATCCTCCACTCCACTGTCACTTTATTAATTCTATAAATATTGGAGTCAGGAAATAAACTTCCCTTCTTTTCCTTTTTCTTACCTTGGATTCCAGTGTCTGCATCATTTTATTTCATGTCCTATTGCGACAAGTTAACATTTGCCTTGTTTAAAGATGGAGCAATTTTAATTCCACAAAATGCAAGCACAGCTCCTCCATTTGAGCACCCCAGCACTCTGGTTCTGATTGCATCTTTGATGCACTTGTCCCTCATTTTGACCAAAGAGGTGCAGGAAGGTTGAGCTAATGCTTGCTCTGGTGAGAAATGTGAACAATTTACTTTTTCTCATATTGTCATGGTACCTCACCACTAGAAGTCTGGTCTGGTCTTAGAAGTATGACTACTTATATTCTGTGTCCATTGGCCACTGAAGTGTCATTCTTTATCTTCCTTGGGGCATCCAGGCCTCCTAGAAGCAGAACAAACCTGCTGTGTGTGAGGCCAGGGTCTTCTTGGGTCTGGGACAACCCTTTTTCACGGTAAGCAGGAATCTTCCCCAGCTCTCTGCTGTGAAAAGGTCCTGAAAGCCCAGGAGATTTAGTTGAGCTTGTCCATGCTGGTTTCTTTCCATGATAATGTGAAATTTAGCAGGTTCGACCTTTGAACTGAATGTGAGGGAAAAGCTTTTGGAAAATGATCATTTCTTGTGAGGTTTCATGGCCTTGTAGAATATAAACATGCTGAACTTTGCTTTGTGTTTAGCTGATAAGTTACCATAAGTTAACAATATCATGCTGTTCCAAGAAAAGACAAATGCTGTGCTGAGATGTACACACAGGGCTGTAGCTGCAAGACACAAAGTAATTCTACTATTTTGCTCAGTGCTTGTAAGGGCCAGACAAGGACATTGTGTCCATTTCTGGGCACTGGTCTGCACCAAATGTGGAGACATGCTGGAAAGAGGCCAGAGGAATGAAATAAGAATAATCTGAGCTCAGGAAGGCATCTTTATTAAAAAAAACCAAAACAAAACAAAACAAGCTAATTTAATTTGCTTGGTCTAAGAAAGAGTAAAAGGAGAGGTGAATCAAATCCCAAATATGGTGATTATGAGCAGGGAGGCACTGGCCTTTATGTGGTAGATGGGAGAAGAAGAAAGAAGACAGGCTTGAGTTGTAAAGAAAAACCACTGAAATCCTATGTGAGAAAATATTTTCTTTGAAGAGCAGAGAAGCATTGAAGTAGGCTGCCCTGAGTGCCTGATTGGTTTGCTTCCTGACAAGGTTTTAGAGAAAATATGCCAGGAAGTGCACTACTATTGCTGAGCCCTTCTTGGGCTAGGGGGCAGCTTCATGGTACCTTGAGATCCTTCCCATGCCAGCTCTCAGATGTACCTGAGCGGCTGCTGTTGGGAGTTGTGGTTAGTTACTGTTTGATTAATAATTTCTTCATCAGTAATGCATTCCATGAGTGTGCCATTCAGCTTCCTTTCACCCAAAACCCAAAGATTTATTGAACATTTCTGGCTTTTCTGCCTGATTTAGTCTGACAACTAAAACTTTCATTCAGCTGGCAAAATGGTACTGATTGCTGCAAGCTCTCCAAGTACCAACAGCTGTACCTGGCTACCATCCCTCCCCACCTCAGCTACTGTTCCTGCCATGGCAATAGTTCCCTGGTAGCTCATCCTGTTCCTGGAACCAGTTCAAATTCCTCCATGGAAACTTAGAAGCTCTCTTCCAAGACAGTTCAGAATCAAAATGTCTGATAGTTAATGACACAGAGTGAAAAAATTATTAAGGATTATTTTTAAAAGGGGAGGGGGATTAAAAATCAGGCCATGTCAAAAAAATAAAAAGAGAAAATTACTTTAGTTTTTGTATCTTCTTGCAAAAGTAATCTTACGGAATTTTTTTGGCTGAATATGTGTACAGGGAAAAGGTGTTCTCCATTGAAGAGCTCATAATCAAATACTAAATAATGTTCTACGTGTAAAAACATTTGCAAAGGAAAAAGATATCAGTGGATTCCATCTTAATTCAGTTGCTTGTTAATTTAATCTTTTTTTTATTTATTAGCTGAAACTGCAGGACCACAGTAATTTGTTCTATTAGTAGTACAATTTCCACTTGTGGTATGCTACGCTTTATGTCTGGAAGCATACAACAGCAGGTAATTCAATCATTAGCTGTGTAATGCCTTCTTTAATAAGGAAGAGGCTCATAATCTTAATCTAATAAAAGAAAAGAGAACTGAAGAAAAATTTGCCACAACAGAAGTTGATACTAGAGAATATTATCTGGGGCGCTGGCAACAAGATCACAACTGTTCATCAGGAAATCAGTATCTTCAAATATTTTCATCTTCAGGTGTGCAGGGCACTTGAAAGCACCTGTGAGTCCTCTGTCTCCCATTAAATGAGTTTGGTTTTCCAGCTATAGCTGAAATTTAGGTATGCGGATTTGTAAATTTGGACACTGAGATTTATGAGGAGCTGAGCATACACTTCATTTTGGTTTGCTGTGCCAGTGCATCTTTGGACATTTGTCCTTCAGTTTTCTGCCTCAAGGATGTGTTTATGTATACACAGCCTGTCTTGTTCCCACACATCACCTCTGATGTTGCTTCAGTTCTGTGTCCTGTCCCTGAGAACTGCTGCTTCCAAATTACTCAGAGGGATACCAGCTAATGCCCTATACCATGAATGAATGATTTTGTTTTCATTGTCATGCTCTTGAATGACAACTGGGACTACTAACTGCTGTAAATGCTGCTTTAAAATTTGCTGTATTTTGCCAGTTTGGATGCTTTGACTTTCTCTACTGTGAGAAAATAATAAAAAATATGTGAATTTACTTTTTCTACATTTCATACTTCAGCCATGTACTGTCTTGTGGTGAAGAGTTCCTAAATATTCAGTAGCATCAGCCCAAACCCCTACACAGCAACCCAGCAAACAAAATTAAATTGTCTCTCTCCTGCTGATGGAAACAGTTTCCTTTTTCATAAGCCAATTACCCCAAAGGCAAAAGAAAGCATTATTAAAGTAAAAGCAGAAAAACTGAGTACTAAATCAGCAGGCTGTGGTCTTCCCTCAGCAGATGGGGAAGTCACTGACCTCATCCCACCTTGGTTGAGTCCCATGCATGGTTCCTTGCCCAGACTCCAGGGACACCATCCCTGCAGCTATCGGAGCATGCAGTCCCCCAGGTCCCTGCCATCCCAGAGGCAGCTGGGGGAGGGGATGAGCTGAGCTAAAGAGCATTAATCAGACCATCCCATGTCTTTGCAGTGTCTCTTCAGAAATTACTTGCCCTGTTTCAAATGCCTCACCTCTAAGTGCTGGCCCTGCCTGTGCTGATCGTCTCCTCAGGACACTGTATCAGCACTTCACCACTGTTTGTATCTTTCCTGAAACCACAGGTGATGGGAGGAAGATGACATTTCTCTACCTGAAATATGGAAAAGTGTTTTATTCTTTATTCTGTTGGGCACTGAAGAAGCCAAACCACCATCCATCTGCCAGAAAAGATCAAAACCCAAACACTTCATGACACTCACTCGTTGCAATTCTCTGTCCCCTCCTAATCCTGGTTCTGGCTAAAATTCTATCATCCAGCTGTCAAAAGGCCACTTGCCAATACCTAGACATATCTTGAAATCTAGCCAAAGATTTGATTGCCCTTGCCAATAAAAATGCACTTGTTCCAGCCAGGGCCAAAGAAAGTTTAGAGTGGACCCGCCACAGAGAATTGCAGTGTCTGCTCAGCTAAGTGCAGTGACCACAGAGGCATGAGAACAACAGGAGCTTTGTCTCTCCTCTCTCATTGACTGCTGCATCCAAACCTTCATTGTAATGAAAATGTATGAAATTGTTCCACATGCTTGGTGGTCATACAGTATGCATGATCATCCAGACTGGCTATCAGAAGCTTCACAATCACAATTTTCCCCTGCAGTAGCTCTTTATTTGACCTAGGTGAAGATCAAATCCATATAGCTGCATTTAGTGATAATAAGTCAGCCCCATAAAATGGTTCTCAGCACTTAAAAACTCTTGATGACTTGCTTCAGAAATTAATTGTCTTCAGGATTAGCAATATATGCCTGGCTTCTACTCTAAATTTCACTAACTTCAGATTCTTACTACTAGCTTTTAGACCTGTTTCAAATAGGCTGAAGAGCTGTTCGTTGTGAATTTTCTGTGCTATCTCCCATCCTGTAGCCATAGCTATTTTCATATGCCATAATTAAGTTAGTTCTTCATTTGGGAGGCCTGTAGACATACTGCAGGGAAAATGTATTGTGCATGGAGAAGCTGCAGTATTTTTCATCCCCAGGAAACAGGCTTCAAAGGCTGCTATAGCTAAGCTTTCAATGGCATGATTGCCGAACCTTTCAAGCATTCATGATTCATTATGGAGAAGGATCGTGGTTTCAAATGCTTCCCTGGAGTTCATTCTCCCTTTCAATTGAAAAGAACTCTTTCTGGTGACCTTATTTTATTTTTATCAAGGATAAGTTCAAAGATAGAGGGTTAAGAATGATCAATGGATAGGAGATGATGGACCAACACCGAAAGATTATTGTGGTTATTTGCTTAAGAGAAAGGCTTGATTCTTACTGCATTGGATGTTTCCTTGTTCACCGCTTGCCCGTGCAGGTCTCACAGTGTGCTCTGTTCACGGACACCAATCAGATCACAGGTTTTACAGCATCTGCTATGACCAGAGTCACACAGAACCATAGGAAGATTAAGCAACCCACCTTAGGTATGTGGCAGAGAATCAGGCATCTGACATTGTTTGAGGAAGTGTGGCTGTGTCACCAGGGTGCCTGGATGACTTTGCCAAGGTTGTGATATGTCTCAGTGTGTTGCTGAGTGGGGGCAGCTTCAGGGGCGTATTGGGGGCTTGGCTCGACAAAGCAGAGCCATCATGGCAATGAGGGGTCCTGGTATATAGCTGGAATCACTTTTCAAATCTTTCTCTTACAGTTCTGAGAGATGGGCTCTCCATAATGCTTCAGTTATGAAGGAAGAAGGGAAGCTGAATTATTTTTTTGCAATGGAGAAGACAGAGGGAGAAGCACCAGCACTGTGGCTCCCACCTTGTTGCTTATCTCTCTGCCAACATGTGCCCCAAATCCTCTCTGTGCTGTATTAAGGAAAGGAAAAGCTCTGACATCTGCTTTCTTACATCATCTTTTCCAATTTTGCACTCGATAACTCCCTGGTGAAAAGAGGAACAATGACTTCATATAGCTGCTGCTTGATGCTTTTGCTGTTTACCTGGAGCACTGCTGCCTATGGGCCAAACCAACGGGCACAGAAGAAGGGAGACATTATTCTGGGAGGATTGTTCCCCATTCATTTTGGAGTGGCTGCTAAAGACCAGGATCTAAAATCAAGGCCAGAATCAGTGGAGTGTATAAGGTAAGCTGGTAAAGGGGACAATAAAAAGTTTTGGTGGGGAAGTCTTCACATTTCTTGACTTTAAATTGTGTAAATAGGGTCTGTGATCTGATGCTTGCAATTGGAAGGTATGATGTAAATAATGGAAAAAACAAGTGTGTATGTTAAACAGTAACATAAATACTACTTGGACACTAAGAGAGGGCAAGCTTTGTACTACCCGAAGCTGCCAAAATATTAATATACTGATCTATCTCGCCATTCACAGGGAACATTTGAATAGCATCTAAAAATTAGCTTCCCTAGCAGGACAGAAAATTACCAATAGTGCCCTTTAGTTCATTTGATTAAAGTAATGCATAGCCAAATAGTTTAGAAATCAGTTTTTTGTCCAGTTCTGCTTGTCATCTTCTAAGACTTTATAAACTGTTAAATTGCCTAAACAAGCAAATTGGTGAAAGTCAGATAGGTCAGGGCTTTTGAAAAATCCTAGTGAATGACACATAAATGTCTCTTTAGGACTTTGTAAAAGTCCCAAACTTGAGCCCGTGCTTTCCTCACCCAGAGTTCTCCTTTTTTCTGTAAACAACACATCTATGTTTTGTCTTAAGTGTTTGGGAGTTAACCTTGGAGTGAGAAATGCACATGAAAACAGTGTCTCTTATTATTGAAGTGTAGGCATTTTTATGATGAAACATGAGGAATTTTTAACATTACAAGCCTGCACATAATACACAGAACAAGTGGAAAATGTGACAGAAACTGATTGCAACTGGAACATCGTATAAACAAAATATAGGAAATTCATGTGGATTTCTGTCCTGACAATGCATGAGAAAACACTTCATTGTTATGGGACTTCTTCTGTTACCATGTGTGAAGAACTGTGTGTCTGGAATTATTTGGACCTCTCGTCCTAGGCTGGGGATCTAGTGCAGTTTTGTTGCACATGGCAATGAGGGATGGCCGAGAGCATTCCTGTTGCACTCAAAGATTTCAGGTGTGGTTTCCCACTGAGACCCTGAGCAAGACACATCCATCTAGGTTATGAGATCATCCCCAGAACCTGTCATAGGGAGCACACACATGTGTCAATAAGCAGGGATTATTTTGGCTTCTCCTGTGTGTGCACAGGAAAGTCGTGAACTAAATGTATGGTCAATGTCTATTTCATGGAGCAAGAATCTCTGCCAGCTTTTCAGCATTTTTTTTCTCTCCCAAATTCATTATTTTAAAAGTGGAATGCTGGAAAGCAATGGATGTTTTCAGCTCTATTTTCTTCTCCTGCTCCAGCTGGCAGGCAGGACAATGCAGATATTTGCAAACTAAACAGCTTTGATTTCTGCCGACTCTGGGTCAGCCTCGGTGGCTGTCTTGACATGGTCGCATTATTGGAAGAGATGGCTGGAAAATGTTCTGCCACAAGTACTACTAGTGTATGGTTGCCAAAAGGCATGTTAATGAGGTAGCACTGCCAACAGCAGGCAAATCCTGAAAAGCCAGACTAGCTGTTCTAGGAACACAATGGGAGATCCTTCTGGGTGCTGTTCAATCTGCTAAAAGGTATCCTCCAGCTGAAATTTGCCTGGATAAAATCCCTGTTCTTTTTACCCTTGTAAGTAGGTGATGAAGGTAGAAGATGTAGGTGCAAAAGAGAAAAAACGATGTCTGCAGAGGCAGGCATTTGTGGTACATATCCTTCAGAGAGCTGGATAAATTGAGAGTTGATAGTATAATGCAGTTGGAGAAAGAATGAAGGCCCAAGATCTAGCTGCAGAGGTAGTAGAAACTACAAAAGGAGCAAGGGGATGATTGGACCAGAAATAACTGGAAGTTGCTTCGTTGCACACATCTTTACCAGAAAACGTCCATTTGCAGGAAATGTTTAATTCAAAAGAGGTTGGATTGAGAAGACTTTTTGAGATTGGTCATCAGGTTTTAATGACAGAGGTAATAAATGCATGGGAATGTTTGTGTGTATTCCTTGTTATTGGTACACGTAAAATTGAGACCAGATATTTTTTCTGAAAGGATTTTTTATTTTAAGCAGTATTGAAGTCAGAAAATTCCTCCTCCTCGAGTTGTACAGAAATGTCTCAACATAACCATGGTAGTCACTTTTGGTTTCAGACCCTGTGATCAGGCATTAGCCTGTGGCAGGGTTGTGCATGCTGACTCTAGGAGTTCAATACATTCTTCAAGTTTTTTGCTAAAATCTTACATTGTCACATGTGAGTTTCCTAGGTTCCAGGCAACTGACTGGTCTGGAATTATCAAACTTGTATTTCTGGGGGCAGAAAAAATAAATATAGGTTCTAGTTTCTTCACAAAGTCTCCCCGATCTTGTAGTGTCAAAAACTTCTGTCGGGTGGGAAATCCACAGATTAGCAAATTAGACAGAAATCCATAAGGAAACGCAAATGTGACTGTACATGGTCAAACCAAAAGTGCTAAATCTGTCCCATACCTTTACCTGCCCTTGTTGTCCTTCTCTGAGCCTTCTCCAGCACTGGTGTATCTTTTCAAAGCTGAGGCTAATAAATTTTATACCTGCCCCCTTTTCAGATGGATTCCTACAGTTTTTAATCTCTTTATTATGTAGAAAAATGTGTCTCATATCACATAAGAAAATTAGACCCCTGTCACCCCAGGATAACGAGCATCTGCTCTCTCTCCTCATGCTCTCTTGCAGCAGCAAGTCATCAGACTGCATGAAAAGCTCCACGATGAGAGCTGAGGGTCCCACTGAAATGCTGTGGGTGGTCTATTTAGAATTCAGAATCAAACAACTTAAGATAATGTGGGTTTCCTCTACCCTGAGGGCTGTTCAAGCTGATCAGTGCTGTTTGGACATTTAGCTGTGTTCAATGCCATACCTATGCTCCCAGACTGGGCTTCCCAATGGATAGGACAGTTGGGGCTTCTCAAAAAGGATAGGACACTTTTCTCTCCACTCTCTCAGTTTTTATGTTCTTCATGCTCTTGTGGCTCAGCACCTTTCTCTCCATCTCAGCAAACACAGTGGCCTGAACTTCGTGCATATCTGGCACATGATTATTTAGGAACAATATACATAACACAGCAGTGAAAGGAAAAAGGAACGGTGTTGTTGCTACTGAAAATGCATCCTTGTGCTCTAAACACTGAATTGTAGAGTCTGAAGTGAAAACAGACCCATGATTGTGCCACACTAAATGTCAGATAGGAATACACAAAGAGAGAGCAGTTATGTTTCCTGTTTGTTGTTTCAGCAAACAAGGTTCCTGACTTTGATATAAATACACCTCCTGTCTTTGTATGCCTCAGGTGCTGCAGCAACTTTCCTTATAACATTTGCTGATGCATATCTGATGTGTGCAGGGGAGGCAGAGACTGAGCACAGCACAAGCAAGCCCTGACCCCCATTCCATTCCCTGTCAGCACCCCCATAGGCCTATTCATAACCTGATTTTTCTCCCCCTTCTTGATTTCAGGGAGATTAGCAGTTTTCTTGTATTCTGATCATCTGCCTAGCCAAGGTCCCACACTGTGACACAAAGCTTTCAAGCTGTGAAACTGTGGTGAGACATTGTCCCCATGTCATAGTGCAAGACTTGACAGAGCATGGCTCCTGGACTCTTTAGCCCACTGAGCTTCTCTGCCCATCTGAGAGAACAGAATTTTAATTCTAGCCCTTGCAGATGTGTTTGCTAATCCCATTGCAGACCTGAATGTACAACAAGATATTTGGAATTTATCTTCCCTAAGATGTAATTATATCATTTTCTCTCTCTTCCATTCACCTTCTGAATTGTAATTTTTTAATTTTTGATTTTCTTTGTTCTGCATAATTCCCCTCACCCACAGTCTTTAATTATAAGAGTGGTAAGCAATTCATTATACCCATGACTGCAGGAATCCAACAAATGACTGAAGGTCTCCCCCTTGCATAGCTTAGAAGTAACAGTTGTAGTAGCAGCAATAACATGCAATTAATGTACTAGAAATCTAAAAAGGACAGAGAAATTAGTATGTGCTTGCAACCACTAGAGAAAGAGAAGTGCTGGCATGATCGAAAGGTATATGCAGGCTTTGCCACCATTTCTGAGTATAAGTACCTGTCAGATATGGGGGGTATGTGAAAGCTTTATTCAGAGCTTTCACATCACTTTCTCCTTTTTTTGCTTCATATTCCATCACTTAGTACCTTGCAAGTGTGATAAATGAAGGTCATGAATACACATGAGGCTGTGAATTATTTCTTTATGGAGACTAGCAAGGATCAGGACCAATTTCCCTGCTGGATCCAGACAGTAAGAGCTGTTAAAACCAAACCACACAAACAAACAGGGGATGGAGCTATGGGGAGCTTAAACCATGCAGACAGCTTGTGCCCCTTAATTTGCATAGCCTTGCTTTGAAACGTTGGCTGGGACATTTAAGCCATCCTGAGCACCGTTTGACAGACATGTTTAGTTTCTAGCAAACTGATCTGCTGCACTGCTGTCCTCTGCAGAGGTGACAGCTGCAGCAAGGTATTGTTTCCAATTTCTCTCTCCCAGTTTGTGCTCCTCCTTGGGAATGGAAAGATCAGTGTGTTGAATACTCTGAGAGGTTGGAGAACAAGTATCAGAAGGGAAACCTTTAAGGAAGGAGTATAAATAAAATTCCCCCTCTACACCTGTAGGCTCTGAATTATTTACATTAAACTCTCATTTAGAGCTTAATGGCCACTTTTCATAGCACCACATCTCACAAAATGCAAGACTATGTGAACATACCTGTAAAATAATATGGCAGAAAATGAGCTTTGGAGGCTGCTTCTTTTCCATCAAGAAAATACCAGTGGCTATTTAAATATTCTGGAAATCTAATGAAAGCTTGCTTCTGATGGTAAATACCATACAGTTTCTTCCTGGAAATTACCAGTCAAATTGCTGCATGGTTGACAGAGCATTCCAGTGACTGATCATATTAATCACAGCAGCAGCACGGCACAGGAGGTCAGCTGCATCAGTGGGACCTACTGCCAGGTTCAAAGGCTGCTCTTAGCAATCCCTCATGTACACACCAAGCAAAGAGGAACCTATCGGCAGCCCCTTGCTGGGATCTTACAGTATAGTGGGAGAGAAATTGTCCACAAAATACCCATTCATAGAAATTGGAAGGATCTTGCTTTATTTAGGGCAGTTTGGCAGCACTGCCTTTGTCTGACCATATCTGTGTCATGGAACCGATACAACGCTGTCTCAGATGACAAAATGACAGCTTGTCTGAAGATCTATCAGGTTGTAGAAAAGACAGAATGAGGAGTGCTGTCTTCATCCCATCTGATCCTCTCCTCCTGAGCTGCTGATGCTGCTGTCAGCAGAGGTGCAAGTGAAGAGAACAGCAGGTCTCTTGCCTAAGTTAGTTTAAGATAAATTATTGAAAGTATTTCAAAGATTTTGGATTCTGGCTCCCAGAAAACAGCCCCTACTCTCCTTTCCCTCCAAAATAAAATAATTCCAAATGCAAGTAGCTGAACTAGATGCCTTATACTGTAAATATACACTTATACTGTAAATATACACTACATAGGTCAGAAAGGAAAACAAAAGCAACTGTGTATCATGGGCCTTAGTCTGCATTTGCTGAATTAAATGCCAAATATTTCTTTGAAGTGAAGGGTAAGATGATCCAGTTCACTGCTTTCGAAGATACCATCCGAAGATACCACCCGAAGATACCACCTTGTGGCATTTTAAAATAATAAAGCCAAATTCCTTTCAAGCAGGCAAAATAATTTTCTGTCATATTTCACCTGCATAATTTAAAGTCAGCAGGCTTAAATTTGCTTTTACATATACTCAAACGTGTGAAGCTTTCCCAGTAGTATAGTGGTATCTTTGAACTTCCCAGGTTCTCAGTAGCCTTCCCTTTAAATATAGAAAATGCGATTAGATTTTTCTCTTTTACATGAGGAGCCTGAATATGGCTCCTTGCTTCAAATCCTATTCATATTAAAAATATCTGTAAACACGTGCAGCTTTTTAAAAAGACGTTTCACAAAACCCTTCCTTGTTTCCATTCATCCCAGTGTGCATAACTGACCACATGAAGCAACATGGTGTGCCCAACACACCTTTTCCTGTACACAGCACTCACTGACTTGATCCCTCTGAGCCTTACCCTCTTATTTCAGAGCTCTCTCATTGCATCTCATTCCTTAATGGTTTGGAACTAGAGCAAAAAATATTCTAAATGACCAAATTACTTCTATCAGTAACCCACATGCCCGTGCTTCTAAAGACTAATCTTAATAAAGCTAACTGTCCCTTTGGTAATAAGTAAGGACTCAAACTTTTTGACCTGAAGAGATCTGTACTGAAATTGTGATGTCTGGACTTTGACGTATAACCTCAGAGCTGAACCTCATTTGGAATTTGACCAAAGATGTCTGGAGAGGTGAAGTCAAGTTGAATAAATGAAGTTTTTAAGACTTAAAGATAAACCTTAGATGTGATATCATTAGAAATTCTGACCCCAGATGAATCAGATAAAACTCCTGGAATGGAAGTAATGTGGCTTTGTTCATTCAGCTTTGAAAAAGTCAGACATAGCTAACATCAACTTTGGAAGCAATTAATTTAATCCAGCCATTAAAAATGTTTAGGTCATATATCTCAGACATTGAAAGGTTGTGATTTCATGAAGCTTATCTTTAGAAATCTTCACCTTAGTATTGGAAACATTTCTCTAAGCATTTCAAAATGTAACTCATGTGAAACATACAACTTACCATTTCATATAGAATCTGTTCTTGGCCAGGCTATTTCCCCAGGCTTTTCCAGTTTTGGGGCTTGTCACTTTTCCCAGTGTATCTCAAGCATAACAGCACTGACACTTCCCTGTTTTCACCTACAACTCAGCACAAAACTGCAAACTAGCTGGTACCCTGACTCACAGTGCATTCCAAGGAAGGACAGGTTTCAGCTGATGGAAGATTCTGCCATTCCAGCTGCATTGCCCTAAAACACAGCAGCCTCACAGGCACACAGCTAGTTGCCAGGGCAACTTTATAGGGGAAACACAGTAAAACTTCAGAGTAATGTGTATCAAAGGTACTTTCTTGCTGCTGCTTTCCACGAAGTTTCTCTCCTTTGTGGATAAGCAGTCATTGTGCTTCAGCTTCTTCCACTGCCAGGCTACTGATGCCATAAACAGGGACTCCCAGCTCCTGCAGGACAGTTGCCACCAATCTGCAGCTCTGCCTTAGCTCCATGCACAGGTGCAAGATAATCAGAAAACTCAGCTTCTCCATCTCAGAGGAGAGAGGAGGCTTCAAAAGCAGTTTCAGTTTCACAGACCAGCTCTGAGGGCATCTTCTGAGTTCGTGTCTAAAGCAAATTGTGTGAGAGAACCATAATAATGAGAAAAGTTGTTCCTTGAGTGAAGGCACTGAAGTATCTAATTAAAAAGTTACCGGTTTGCACTAGGACCTATATTTATAGCATGTCTCTGATCTCTGGTATGCACAGTCTGACTGTGCTCTCTCTCACAAACTGAAGGGTGTCATGTGAGGCCGAATTTCCCTGAGCAGAGCTCCTGGGCGCCTCTCCATCCAGCAGCGTTCCAGTGCTGTGGCTCAGCCTGCTCGGCCTGCCCAAAGCCAGGAGGAGCTGACACACTCCGGGAGTATCCCAGAGCCCAAGTCCCAGGCAGCATCAGCACAGGCTTAGCAGACACTGCCATCTGCATTCAGAAACATGTCAGAGGAGCCTGGAAGCAAACCTGGTAGGTGTAGCTTTCAGCCAGAAGATCACAACATCTATTTCCTCAGGGATCATGAGATCAGGTTTAGGGTCCTGAGAACAAGGGACAGGCCAGAGTCATCACTCCAGACATGCTGTCTTTCAACTTTCCCAGGTTTTAGGGGACTTAGAAAAGTTTACCTCTGTAAAGTGAGTGCCCAAACTGAAAAGTTGAGATCCAGAACTAAACCTTGTAGCAAAAACACACCTCTTCTATAGTAGAGACAAAAGCAAAACTTTCCAAATTTAGTAGGGTGCAAGAAATCATGTAAGTTGCTTTTGCCTTTTGTATCTGGAATTTTTCACTCTGTCTTTGCCTCATTCCTGGTCTCCTCTGCTCTGTTTTCCTCCTTCTCACTCTATTTTGTTTTTATTTTTGCTCCCCCAGGTATAATTTCCGAGGCTTCCGCTGGCTCCAGGCTATGATCTTTGCCATAGAAGAAATAAACAGTAGCCCAACTCTCCTGCCCAACATGACCCTGGGATATAGGATATTTGACACTTGCAATACAGTCTCGAAAGCCCTGGAGGCCACACTGAGTTTTGTGGCCCAGAACAAGATAGACTCCTTGAACCTGGATGAATTCTGTAACTGCTCAGAACATATCCCTTCCACCATTGCAGTCGTGGGAGCAACTGGCTCTGGCATCTCCACTGCTGTGGCCAATCTGCTGGGACTCTTTTACATACCTCAGGTACGCTTCCACCTCACTTGTTTAGGTTACAGAAATGGCGGGCTCCTCTACTCTGCAGAGATTAAGCAAAGGTTGCTTAATCTTTGCCATTTCCAATAGACTTTATAGGAGAGAAACAATAAAATGGGGGGTGGGAGGGGAGTGGGTGTCATTGTTATGATAGAAGTGTGTCTTGCTCGCACTTTGCAGTCCCCAAACGTAAAGGTTACTGAGCAGCCATAACAACATTTGGCCAACAGCAGCCTAGCTACGAGGACTGGAGTCCTCTAGAGTGGTTTAGTCTGTGAATATAGCAGCAACTGTAAGCATTCTGACTCTGCTGGAGCCAGTGCCAGCATCCATAGCCCCAGCCTTTTAAGAGGCTTGTAGATCTGCCAAGACCTTAAGTAAAGTACAAGGCTGGCTTAATGTTGTTGCTCTTGATTTTACTTTTCTACACTGAAGTCAGCTTTGGAAAAAGTGCTTGGCCTTATCCATTTAAGTGTTACCTTGTATAGCCTAACACTTCCAATCCCTCTTCCAAAATTAATAGAGGTGCCAGAGCTCACAAGAGCCCTTGTAACAAGATTGTGTCAGAATGTGCTCTCAGTCTGTCCTGAGAAATGTATCTTTGCTTCAGCCAGGGCTCCTATTCCCATCCGCACCACGAATGAAGAAGGAAGGATTCTTGATTGCCCTGTGCACAGTAATATATCTTGTCTGTTGAGTCTTATCAGTCTGACTCCTTTGCAGGAGTCTGAAAAACTGGACATTTGGTCTCTGAGCAGGGCAAGAATGGTTTAAGCTGTGTTATCTGGGTATTGCCCAGAGTGGCATTGGAAGCTGGCATGTAATAAACACCCTGATGACATCTTATGGGGCATTGTTAATTCACACATCACATTACCAGGTGAACAGGGGCAGCCGAGAAGGGTTGGTGAGTTCAACTGAACGTAAGAGATGTTTGCAGTTCTCAGACTTTCTCTTTAAACAGAGAATGACATCTGTCCTATGAGGCAGTAGCCTTATCTAGAGGCAGCAGAAAAGGGTAGATGTCAGAAGGTTCAGTTCTGGAACGAAGTCTCAGCCAGGTGGTTGAAGCATGACGACTGAAAGCAGGCTTTTAGACTGGCAGATGTTGGGCAGAATTGTCACAGCCATTTATAGCAAGGCCATTAGCAAATCCAGGCTTATTAGGCCCTGCATTTCAGTAGGAGTTGGAGGTGTATTTTACAATTAATGTATGGCTCATTACTCATTCTGTTGACGTACACACTGAAAATGTTACAACTTCTGTTCTGTTTCTCAGTACCTCAGGTCAGTGTCCCCTTACAGCACACGTGGCAGTGGGACACATTGCCTGTACTCCTGGAGAAAGGTTGATGGGGGTGAGAGTAGCACTGGGCAAGAGCCTGTCCAGGGGAGAGTACAGCTCTGTGAAAGGAGGGTTTACTCCTGTGGCCCTTGAAAATGCACTATGAGACCTCCTTTTCTTTCTTCTTGCAGAAACATTAAACAACAGAGTTTAAGGAGGAAATAGGTTTTTCTGTAAATTTCCACTTTGTACAAAATGAACTGTTTATAGAAGACTTTTTCAAACGAGAGTCAGTCCTAAAGAATTCAGGTACCGGTCTCAAAATGTGTTTTAGAAGTTCTCCAGATCTTTAAACAGTTGTTATCTGGGGTTTAAGGCTTTCTTCCTATCTGCAGATAATTCAAATTATATCTTAAGAGCATGTGGCACTTGTTCTGGTTAGGAAAATAAAATATTTATTGATAGTTTTAGAAAAGGAAATAAAATCTAGTTTTAACCATAAAACATCGTGGCTTATGAAGCATGGACTGGCTTCTTTGCTGATTCTGGCCAGCAATCAGGAAACACTGCTAAAGTAGCATTACCATAACACTCTGCAGGATCAAGGAAGCTGATATACAGCACATTCTTCTTATGTCAGCTGACAGGGATTGTATATAAAAGGCAAAAGGAGACTGTTTAAGGATGGGAGTGGATGTCAAAGACAAGGAGAGAAAGACAGAGTAGCTTTGGAATGGCAATACCATCCTGCTGTCTCATGTCTGGTTCAGGACAGAGAAGGTCTGTGTTTTGTCTTAATTCGGTGCATTGCCCTCATTTATCTAGATGGCATATTCTTTTTATTTCTGGATTTGACAGAAATAATTGCCATTCCTCCAATCTAGTGTCCATTTCTCTCTCCCTCAGATCCTTGATCTTGCAGGTGGGCACAAGCTGGCTCCAGCCTCTCAGGTCCGAGCAGCTGCTCCTGTATGAGTGCCTCTGTAGGATAGGCACAGCTAGAAGAACCCTCAGAGTGGATCACCTGCAAACCCAGGCTAAGAAAATGTGGTTCCCAGGCTGACAGTGATGCTAGGTAAATGGAGGCAGTTTACTTCAGGCATTTCACTTTATGGTGTGTTTTGCTTGTCTGATGTGCTCTGACAGGTCAGCTATGCCTCATCCAGTCGTCTCCTGAGCAATAAGAACCAGTTCAAGTCCTTCCTGCGCACAATCCCCAACGATGAGCATCAGGCCACAGCCATGGCAGACATCATCGAGTACTTTCGCTGGAACTGGGTGGGAACAATCGCAGCTGACGATGACTATGGTCGGCCAGGGATTGAAAAATTTCGGGAAGAGGCGGAGGAGAGAGATATCTGCATTGATTTTAGTGAGCTCATCTCCCAGTACTCAGACGAAGAGGAGATCCAGCAGGTGGTAGAGGTCATCCAGAACTCCACAGCAAGAGTGATTGTTGTTTTTTCCAGTGGCCCAGATCTGGAGCCTCTTATCAAAGAGATTGTCAGGAGAAACATCACTGGCAAGATCTGGCTGGCAAGCGAGGCCTGGGCCAGCTCTTCCCTAATAGCCATGCCGGAGTTCTTCCGTGTTATCGGCAGCACCATTGGGTTTGCACTGAAGGCAGGACAGATCCCAGGCTTTCGTGAGTTCCTGCAGAAGGTGCATCCCAAGAAGTCCACCAACAATGGCTTTGCCAAGGAGTTTTGGGAGGAGACATTTAACTGCTATCTCCCTGATGGATCCAAAAATTCTCCTGCTTCAACTTCCTTCCACAAGGGCCATGAAGAGGGGCTGGGAGCTGGAAATGGAACATCTGCCTTCCGACCTCCGTGCACAGGGGACGAGAACATCACCAGTGTGGAGACACCATACATGGACTACACACACTTGCGGATATCCTATAACGTGTACTTGGCAGTGTATTCCATCGCCCACGCCTTGCAGGATATTTATACCTGTACCCCTGGGAAGGGACTCTTCACCAACGGGTCCTGTGCAGACATAAAGAAGGTGGAGGCATGGCAGGTAAGCCCTTCATTTGTGTGCCTGTGCAATATACCTGCAGAAGGAAAGACAAGCTGTCCCAAATGCCCTTTAGGGTGCCTTTCCTAATCCTGGGTCTCAGACACAGCATAAGGCTCCTGGGATGCAGTGTGTGACTGTGTCTGAGGTAGGTGCATGCTCCCACCCACAGGGAATGTAAGGTAAGTTGGGCTAGGCCTACAGTGAAAGGGGCTTAAACCAGGTTAAATTTTCTTGCATTTGCTGCAGGCCAAAAGTGCACACACAGACAATTACCACAGCCTGGCTGACGCAAGGTAACTTGATCATATATTGAGCCTTACATAAACAACAGGGCCTGGGAAGAACACATAAACAAGGAAAACAGTTTTTAGAGCTCATTTTCTTTGGCAAGCTTTAAATCTTTTGCAATCCCACAGCAATTTTCCATACAGGCTGTATTTTTTTCCTCACAGTTTTAAGCTTATATAGGATCAAACCAAAGAAGATTGAGTAATGAAGGAAAATAATGTGTGGCTTTTGGGCAGAAAATAGATAGCTGCTTTGATTTGGCAGTGGTATTTGTAAACTGATGAAATTATATTAATGACTTAGTCCCATTTACCCATTCATTCAATGCATTCTGCCCACTGGCACATGGATCACATTTTGTCTTCTGATCCTTTATGAATACTCTCTACCTTACTATATGTTTGATCATGCTATCCAATGTGGTATTCGCTTTGTGGTGTTAATATCTACTGCATTCTTAACACAATTAGCATGGACTGATGATGATATGCCAAATAGGTAGCAAATTCTGTCTGCCTCGTTCTGGTTGTCACAAAACACTTGAGCCCAAACATGCCTGAAATCAGAACAATACAGGTGAATAAATGGAGGATCACCTCCCTATTTACATGGGTGTTTTCCTCTCTTTGGGATAGTCTAACCAAAACAAAGTCTGCCCTTGCCACAAACTGCAGATGTCAGGTCACATTCACATATGGGAACTGCAGTTTGGTTCCTGCCAGTCTCAGTTAACTCAAAAACATCGGTCAGATCAAAGTAAAAGGCTTTGTCTTGGCATTTATGAGAAACTTGCACTGCTCTAGGTGCCTGAACAGGTTTATCAAAATCACTTTACTTGGAGTTGATGAGTGCAAGGCTTGACCCTGATTTGGAGGAATCCTGCAATTGCTGGCTGTCTCTAAAGTTTCTGTCTTTCAAAGCTATTCTGCTTTTCAGGAAAATACTGGCAGAAATAGGCAAGTCGCAGACAGATTTGGCTTTCTCTGTTGTCAATAAAAATGATCCAGAATAAATATAGTTTAATTCATTCCTTTATGCCTTGTCACCTTGGAAAGTAAAGCTGGATATTCATGCCATTGCCAAGTAAAAGGGTGTGTTTTTTTGAAGATTCCATGCTTGAGAAGAATGACCTCTCATTTCTGTGTTGCTTGTCGGGTGCTGAAGGATATACACATCAAAATGTAAAGCATCCTGCTGATCTAGGCATTTGGATATACATATCTGCCTGACAGGAGGGAATCAGCATCAAGGAGTATGTAGAGAATACCCTAGTGGGCAGGAGCAGGGAGTGCTAGAAAGGAGCAGGCTGTACTTATAACCACCACCATTATATGATGGCTTTCAAGCCTACTTGTGCATTTTTTTCACTTTGTTTCAAAATCAAACACATGAATAGCAGGTAAATGCCAAATTTGTGTGCACACCTACTTCATACCAGGCATTGCAGCTCATTACCTTCAGGAAGATTTCCTCAGCCCTGGGAGTAATGAGTTCACCTCACAAACATGCAGCCTCCAGCATTTCCAGAGTGATTTTCTGAGAACCACACAGAAAAAAAATCTTTCTAGTAAAGTCAATCTCATTTGCAGTGGTACTTCTGCCAGTGTTCACTGCCTGCTCCCTTTCTCACAGTCAGGTCAGGCTTTTCTTGATGGGAAGTGACCCAAGATAGCAAGGACAGTGCTAGGAGGTCCCCATAGCTGTGACTGGAGGGCAGCTGCTCACGGTGTGTGCAATTACTGGCCAGGTGCTGTGTGGTACAGATAAGGTGAACCTGCTGAACTTGTGGCTCCATTAGCCTGACCTCCTGCCTGGAGCAGCCCTTGCCAGCAGGGTCGGTGGCTGGGGAGCAAAAATGATGCATTCCACAATTTGATTATGTACCGTTTAATTTTGTTGCCTTTCAATGGCATTATCCTTTTAACACATGTGAGTTTTTATTGTTGTTTGCTAATTGCAAATTTTACGTACTTATAACACAAATATTATGGGGGATGTGTTCTGTATCATTTATGGAGGGTGCTTGTGTGGGTCCATATATAAACCCAGGATTTTTACCTCAGTGAACAGTTCATTTGAAATGGACAGCCTAGCACAAATCACTGTGAGCTGGTTAAACTGAGCGAAGTTCTCCTACTAAGAATTTACTATCTATAGTTTAAGAAGGCTCTAGGTGTGTTTCAGTATGGAGAGCACAGGATTTTTGTCTCCTAAGGTGAAATATCAAATACTACCAACTTTCATGTTTACTTATTTATAGCTACTTGTTTAAGAAACAGTTTTCTCATTTTCTCCACCTGGGTCAGTGATCTGTGACAGATCCTGTCCATAAACCCCTTGCTTCCTTTTGTTTTACCAGTGCCTCTGAAGCTGGCTATGGGCATTCCCAGTGGAGATGGGACTGGCCAGCCAAAGCTGTCTGGCTGCCCAGCATGTGCAGAGATGCAGGCACAGGCAGAGCTGGCGAGCAGGCAGGACAGCTTCCAGGCTGTGCCCAGAGGAACCCGTGCCACTCATTCCACATGCAGAGCTGGCCAGGGAATTCAGAATCCTGTGTCTGAAAATGGGGCAGCTGGCGCTTCAGAACTCTGCAGAAAATTGCAGATTTTATTAGGATGCCTGTGCTGCCCTTTTTCTGAGCAATCTGAGCTGTCTTGTTTTAAGAATCTACACTGCTGCAAGGCAGAAGATAATCGAGGTGCACACCTTTGCAAGATGCCTGCTGCAAAGGGCAGACAGTATTGTCTGCATGTGCCATTGTTGTGTCCTGCACAATATTGAACAAGATCAGATCAATTACTTCTTTTTGCACTGTTTTGTTCAGGTAACAAAAAGGTGCAGGGCAATCCTGAACAAAATGTATAAATTCTGTCACTTCGGGGCAAGGCAAAATTTTATAAAAAGCACTAAGAATTAAAGTGCATGGGTGCAAATAGTAGAGCAGAAAAGATCCTCATAAAGGTTTCCAATACCTCTGGCTGTCAGAATACCACTCTCTTCTGCTGGGGGGGTTGTGACTTTTTAGGAGACCATATCAAGTAGAGCTAATTCTGTGTGATGCTCTGGTTTGTGGACTTGCCTACTCCAAACACAGGCTCTCCCATAAGCTACAGAATGGAAGTGGGAAGTTATGGGAAGGGGTGGGATACGGGCTGAGAACTGCTGTACTGATACTGCCTCTTTGTCAAAATTCCCTGCTTTTTTGTTCTGTTTCTCCATAACTGCTTTAACAATCTGGTTTTGAAGCCCTTTTTTCTTAATATCTTCCCTGATAAGATTTATCAAGTCCCTCAAGTTCCTTCATTTTCTTAGTCAAATAGTTCATGAGGCTATTTCTCTAGTCACTTCTAGGAAAAAGTCCATCTGTTCTTTTTTCAGTTCCCCTCTGAACATTTACAGGAGCCTCTCTGGTGTCTCTCTCTCACTACAAACACCCTGTGGTCCTGCAAAAAAAATAGGGAGAAAATTAATAGGGAATTTGTCCTTCAGAGCAAATATTTCCTGCTTCATATTATTTCTGTGTGAGAAGATGAAAGACCTGTCTTTTCTTCTGACTGAGATCACTCCGTTTCTGCCCATTCATTTGGATTCTTGATGAGCAGCTGCTGGACCTCTCTTTGTCTTGCAGTAAAAGCATTGTGATTAAATGGAGAAGACAGGCTCCCATCTAGGAGCCTGAGATCTGAGAAGGCAAAGGTGTGCAGCCACAGGGTCATTGAGCAGAGCATCTTTGGGTTGACTCCCAGACAATTTGCAGGTTGCTGTTACACTGGAGGCTTTGAACTTTGGCATGAGTGAAAAGCAAGAGCTCTCTTAGGCACCAAGGCAAAGCACTGTGCAAGGGCTGAAAAATGTCTTGTGCTAATAATGATTCACAGGTTAGAGACATGCTTGTGTGTATTATTCTATGCCTGGAAATCTGACTGACCTCACACTCTGTGAAAAGTTGCCACATGCTGTTCCACAAAATAAAAACAAATACAAAATAGATTCACTTAGCAACACCTATATTCTTTTATTACACTTGTGCACCTCCCAGCCAACAGTTCCTTCCTCAGTGCTGGTGATGCGCATTGTGAAGAGGTAAAAATGGACTGGCACCTTCTCCAGTTTTACATTTAGGTGTGTCTGCCTGGCTGGAAATTGATTGTGCAAGGCTTTAAAGAAGTAAATAATGCCTTAGATGATATAGACCTTTGAGTCTAATGGCTTATCTAATCAATTTTTGTGTCTGTTAAACTAGAGGCCTGTCTGAGCAATTCAAAACCAGCTGCTTTGTGGTATACAGAATTAAACAGTATCAGAACAGCTATTAGCTGTGGCTGGTGGGAAAATTAGTCATTTGGGGGGAATCACAGAGAAAACAGAGGGAGCTGTTGGATGTCAGGCAACTGCAAAACCTTGCCTACTCTGCATTACAAATGCACTGGAGATGTATCTGTTGTGAACAGAAGGCAAGAGGTGTGCCTTTGTTGTGGGAGACAGAATTGAGAGGGACACAACTTGAGCCACACACAGAAATATAGGGGTCAATAGAGCAAACACAACTATTTCCCCACCAGGCCAATAACAGACCTGCTTATTCATCAGTTTGAAGATAACAACTTGCCATCAGCTGAGAGCACCAACTAAGCAGACAATAGATGGAGTATTATTTAGACGTCTCTACAGCTAAAAGGAGAAAGACTTAACTGGTCTCACCAGCAGAAAATGTGCTGGGAAACAATTGCCCTGACAAGGCTGCTAGAAGAAGGGTGAATGAACTGCATGCCACAAATACAACAAAGGAGTTATGGTTATTAATTACTAAGTAAAGAAAGGCTGAGATTCTTCTGAATTAGGGTAGTACATACTGCCTGATGACTAAACCCACAGTATTCTTGTCTGCCCCTAAACACGTTGAATTTTTCATAAAAGTCACCTTTAATATACTCATTTATGCGCTGCTTTACAACAAAAGCTGTATTTGAAAATAACTTTTTTATATTTGTGAAGCTCATTTATTAAGTACTTCTGTCAGTTGGGGAAAAGTCAGTTTTTCAGCTTATAGTGGGAATTTTAGGGAAGGCTCCATGAAATGCTCATACAATATCTCTCTGTAACAAATTCAGATAACAATTATCCCTTGAATTACCAAGACCTCAGACACCAGTATCTATTACAAAGACACAGCATGTCTTTGTTGCACAAAAGGATGTAAAATTTCTTCCAGGACTGACCTTTCCTGATACTACTCACAAATGGAGCTGGTGACAAAGGGCACTTTGAGATCTTCCTAAAGGCACTCACAAAGTGGGATGAGGAAACAAATGGATATATAAAAAATTTCCATTTATCCCAAGATAGGGTTGAAGCTAACTTCAAAGTCATGATAACCATAGCATAGGTTATTATTTCATTTCTTTCTGGGTAGTCAGCTATCTTCACAAATGCTAACCAGTCACAGTTAGTTATCCCCAAAGTGAACTTTTAGGCACTATTAAGGACTGGTGTTGCTCCACACAGAAGTTAGGAGGAAAAAATCACTTTTGTTAGGAGAACAAATTACTTTTCATGGTGACCCTTTTGCATTGTAGAATTGTAAGAGTGATCTTCCAACTGGACTAGAAGCAATACTTTGCTCTGAAAGGACTTTTACCAGTGTCTGTAGGAAGAATGACATGAAAGACTGAAGAAATCAAAGTCTTGACATGAGATTTCTTTGTTGGCCAAGGCTTACATTGATAGAGGAAATGGAAAAAGCAGATTTAAGCCAGTAGCCAAGCGGAACATGTGCCCAGACACAGTAACTGAATGCCATGGAATATTAGCTGACCATTGATGGGACCCATGACTGTGCTTGCCCACCCTGAATGTCTGAAACACTTGCCTAAGTGCAGTTAACTCACTGTGACTATAGGAAACTTAGGGACTCTTTTTTTTTTTTTTTCCCCATGGATAGTACTTCTTGAATAGATTATAAATCAGCACTGAACTCAGGTTTCATGAATTACCATGGTTCTGTTAAAAGAAATGACACCTGGAGTGCAGAATCTGCTGGTTCTCATTCTAACAAAGAGCTCACCCAAGCACTGAAGGAATTCATCCTATAGCTCCAAAAAGGAATGAAATTACAGTCAAAAACTGTGACTTTCTCCTGGCCTAGGGAGCAGCACAGTTCTCCAAAGCAGTATCAGCAGTGCTCTGTGCAGGATGCAGTTTCAGACCTCACTGGGGCTTTGAAGAGACTGATCCATAAAGGGTTGTTTGAAGAAAGTGACAGCAAAGGGCTGTAAAGGGACACATCTACACAGTTGTTCTCTGCACAGCTGGGCAGAGATGGCATTAAACACCTCCCTGAAAAAACATTTCAATCAGACTTTGTTTACAGAAGACAACATATGTGAATTTTGCTACTTGAAAACACTGAGCACTTGAACCTTTGGGGCTACTAGTAGCTTTAATAATAGGACCATTTTTTTGCGTATTATTTAATATTAAACCTTAATAAATAATAAGAGCCCTATCTTAAGCTGTTAGGTACTTCACCATAACAGTTATTGTGCAGTATGGTGATGTCCCAAGAGCATTAAAGCATCATTTACTCAGTTAGGACTCCTGCCAATAGATGCTTCACCCTTAGTACACAGCAACCTGGGCTATTGTAGCCAATGGATTTCTCCATATTATATTTGCTGCAAGTGAAAACCAAAGCAATAATGGCATCAAGTCTAGATTAAGTGACTCTGATTTTTTTTCATACCATGGCTGTAGGTAAAGACAGGAGCACACAGCACAAAATACCATCTAGCAGCACTGACAATTAAGTTCCATTGTACCTGTACAATTGCCTTTTTCTGTCCAGAGGCCATCTCTCTCCACAAAATTTTATCAGAAACCTAAAACATGTTTACATGGAGTCACTTTCCAAATGATCATGCAGCTTGAAATCCTTTATATAATTAATTATGTAAATTTATGCCACGTTCGGGAAAGTAAGTAATCTTGATCCAGCTAAAGGCTGCTTCACATTGAATGTAAAACCTAGGTATTTCATTTCTGAAAGGCTGTGTTTGACAGCCAAACTTGTGTTTAGCAAGATTTATTTTCCCCAAAGACATGCTGACTGGTAGACCTTTTTTTTAATTAGTATGATCCATGGCAGGCCACGTCTCTTGTCACAGATCATGTCTGATTTCCTGTTGGGATTTACTGACCTTTAGTTTCATTGGTCCTTACTTGGGCTTGCTTTATTAGATTTAAAAGTCCAGATGAAGTATGCATCATTTTTCTCCATATAATATTTATGCACATTGACCAAATTACTCCTCGGTCTTACCTTGATAATTTAAACAGAGTGGTCTTTTAGTCATAAGGTATGTTTTCTGCTTTAGTTCTATACCTTCTCCATTCACTCATCCCTCTTTTTGTCACGTATTCAGTATTCCTTTAACAGACTCGGCACAGCCAGACAGCGAAAAAAATCCCACATTTGCATACTCCTGTTATTTCCTCATTTGTAGGAGCACAACGTACCTGAGCCTTCCATGCCACCGTGTGCAATGGAAAGGTCACATTTGCAGCAGGTGGTACCCTTTCTGTGCCTCTGAGTTCCTTATGCCTTGATGCACAAGCCTGAATTTCACTGTATTTAACAGATATTTGAAAGCAATCTGAGGGGGAAAGCTTTTTCTTGAATATTATTTACCATTACCTTAATCCATGAATTTTCAGCAAATTTTGCCAGCAGTGCTTTTGTAGCTGCTGCCAGGGTACTCATGAACATATTAGGGAACAGTGAGCCGTTTACTGAGGATGAAGGAATTCCCCATGAACTGATGATCTGCCTCTGTTGGGCAATTCCTGATCCATGTTACATGAAGTATAAAGCTCAGTTATTTCACTTCTGAAGGAGTATGTCTGTCAATCCAACTTGAATTTAGGAAGATCTATATTCCTCAAATGTTACTAGGTGGCAGCAACTATGTTTCCATCCTACAGTTTTGTATTGTTCCTCAGCCCTAAACTCTTGTTTTCCGTTGTTTTTCCTGTGATTCATGTCAGGCTCACCAGCCTTTGGCTTCAGAGGACCTCCCTCTGCCTTTTACAGTATTGTCTTTTCTTGGCAGCTGTTGCAGCCCACCAGAGGCTGACACTGAGCAGAACATTGGACACAGTGCTGGGAATGCATTACACTTGCAGGTGCAGCAGAAANGCCATAATAAATACTGTTTTTTGAGCTCTGTTTTTATGATGAGGAAGGCAACATATCATCACTCTCTAATTAATGAGCTTTTATTTTAATGAGCACAGGCAAATTTTTAACTGAAAATGGGTTTATCCTGCACAGGGTACAGTCAGTCAGTCCTTTCCTCTAGCTTGTCCACGGATTTTTTCCATTCTGTGGAGTTCCATCATCACTGTCCTATGCTTGTACAACACCGGAGCAGAGACTAGTCAGAAGCCTCCTTGATTTTATATAGCATTATATCCTGCATCTAGGGGTTTTCCACAGACGTTATTTTTCATTTTGCTGCCATAATTTTTGTCCTGATTCCTAGGAAAATAATTAATGCTCGCAGAATCTAGGGGAGGGGAGGGGTGCTGTCACTTGAGCCATTTCTCCCCAGAAGAAACCTTCTGCAGTCAGTAGATCAGATTAAGTCTGTTTGGGATGGCACTGAACTGGGATTGAGGCTACTCCAGAACCCCTAACTCCTGAAGCTGCTTGTAGGAAGGATTTTTTTGGACTCTAGGGAACTAATATTACACTATCATGCTTTGGGCCGTACAAATATGTTGGAGTACCATCACACAGCTGGATCTTAATTTAAAACAGAAAAAGGGAAAATGTTAGAGGTAAAAAAGTATTTTGTCATCTCATTTCTACTCTTGAGCTAGTCAAATTCACTAATTGCAGTTAATGGAAACATCACTGTCCAAACCAGCATTTTGACAGACTCAAAACGAACTGTTTCCCCTTTTTCTCACTAAAAAAGAAGTAATTAATTTCTCACTAAAAAGAAGTAAAAGTTAAAAAAAACCCCTGCCACTTGAAGGTCACACTTTTGAGTTTGACTTTAAAAAATATGTTTGTACTGAATTTCATTTAGCAGGATTTCACATTTCCCTGTGTAAGTCTTTGGTCACACTGGGTAAAATCATTATTCTTTACCATAGCAGAGCTATGTGAGGTGCTGTTTACTATCAGCTAAGCATTACACAGTACAGTCTCAGGACTGGTGTTCTATGGACAATTGCATTTAGAACTGTAAGTGTGCACAGGGCCAGCAGGAGTTGTGGAGGTCCTTGGGGAAACAAAATTTCCTGGTCCCATCCTTACTGTGTCCTACAACCTCCTAACTGATGATGAAATCAGTCTGGAAAAGCAGCCATGCAATGCCAAAATGTTGCAAGATCATTTCTTGATCCCTTTGGGAACCTCTGTGACTCATCAGACAAGTCTTTTGGAAGCATTTCAGACTCAGGTTTGCAATGGAATTGAGGCATCTCCAACCACCAGTAAATACCAAGTGGGTTTTCCTGAAGTATCACAGTGGGACCTGGCTTGTGCAGCCTCTGTTATGAAATCCACTAGGCTTGGGCTTTTGATTTCTCTCTGGACATCCTTGTAAATATGGTACTGTAGTAAGCCTGATCCTAAATCAGATTAGTCCCATTTTATATCAAGTCCCATTTAGAAAAGCTTGCCTTTGACATTTTTGGTATAAGTTACTTGCTTCTACTGCTGTAGTAGTAGCTATTAATTTGTTCATTTTGTCACCTTTCATTATCAAGAAAGCATCAAAGCTGCTGCAGTTTTTAAGCAGCTGAGCAGGGTCGCTTGGTTGCAGGTGAGAACACTACATAAGCTGACCCATCAAGCCCAGGTACAGGCACTAAAACTTAAAACTGGTCCTTGTCTTAGGAAACTCTAGGCTTCACCAGTTTCCAAACACTCTTAGCATAGAATGAGACAGGGGAAGCACGAAGCACCTTCCTCTGAGCTGCAAGTGAAGGTATTTCCAACACAGTCCACGTGAGTTCCTTGCTCTCCCAGTTTCTGCAAGTTTCTATGGGAGATCCTGCTTCTCTCACACAAAGAAAGGACATAATGTATGCATGGGTCCCCATGTCAGCACCAGTGCTGCCCCTCCCCAAGAGCAGAGCACTGATCAATGGAAGAGGCAGAGAGAGATCCAGCCTCCATCTGCCTAGGGATCATATCCTTGACAGAAGCAGAACAGAACCAATTATCAGTTACAGTATGACAATCAGCACATCTTGTTGTGTCAGCTGGATGTCCTCTATTCCTCCAGAGACCTAAATAAGATCAGTTGCCTTTGCAGGGACAGGAGTCTCTGCTTCTGTGAAAATACACCACCTCTTTCCCACAAATCTGTCATAAACAATTGAATAATTCCATGCTTTCATTTCTCTTGAAATGGAAGACTGACTGTCCAAGAGCTATCATCACCACCTGTGGACCTCTCTTAATTTAATTTAATTCTTCTTTTCTGATCAAATAACTAGAACTAACAGCTTTTTCCAGAGGAGACTTGTACTATTGGTCCTATATTTTCAGTATAATTTTTTCTTACTTTCATATCCTAATATTTAGTTTGCTCTTCCCACTGCACAAGGCAGAGAGTGTTTGTACTGAGCAGCCAGCAATAATGAGCAGGTCTTTGTCTTGAGCGGTTAGTTAATTTTCTTCAATAAAGATTATGAATAGCTTAAATTATTGCTTCTAACATATGGCACATTGTTTTGTCATACACATTTAATTGTGTTATCCAATGACCTTCCCAGCTTTACAAGGAAATAATTTGGTCCTTATCAAAGCATAACAACATTGAATGTTCTTGAGTTATTCTCAGGCTTCACACAGCTATTCTTGAGTATTGAATGAACTCTTGCTTTCAATTCTGTTTTTCAATTCAGTGCAGATCTAGCATTTCACCAGAGCTGGGATGTCCATCCCATCTTGCCAAATTTCCCTTGGAGTATTGTCTGTGTATCTCTGGCTCACCATCAATTCCTCTCTCTTCAACACCAGCCCTTCTTCCAGAGTCTATCTCCTTTTGTTCATCTGCCCTGTTACCAACCTGACAGTTTAATCCTGGAGTACAGCCCAGGCCTTGCACGGTAGGTGCTGACTGGTTTTCCTTATTTTGGCATGAAGTGCTCAGCATCCCAACTACACACCAGGCACTCCTTGTGCATGAAGCTAGATGTGTATAACAGGAAGACATCCACATTTTTTGTGAGGTATTCACAGTGAGAATAACAGCTCTGTTCCTGGGTGCCTTTCAGCTTCTCCACCTAAGATACAGACTTCAGAATAGACACCAGGCAGCTTAGGTGGAATCTGGTCACCAGAGATGGGACCTAAGGGAATGGCCTGAAGTTGTGTCAGGGGAGGTTTAGATCAGATATTAAGAACAGGTTCTTCACCAAGAGGGTGGCTGAGCACTAGAACAGGCTCCCCAGGGAAGTGGTCATAGCACCAAGCCTGGCAGAGCTCAAGAACCATTTGGACAATGCTCTCAGGCATATGTGTGATTCCTGGGGTGTCCTGTGCAGGGTCAGGAGTTTGACTTGATGATCCTTGTGGGTCCCTTCCAACTCAGAATATTCTATGATTCTGTGAATGTAGCAAGTGGTGTGAGGCAACAAATCACATCCTTCACTGGCTTAAAAATTCCACTATCTTCTGAATGGCTTTTGGAAAAAGGTGAGATTAATGGTGTTGGCATATTCTGGCATCTTGGTTTGAAAAACAACATCAGCTCTACATGCTGTCCTTCTTGGTGTACAAAGGGCAGCAGGGAAGGAGGAGAGGTTATAGAGGGGAAGGAAAGTTCAGCTCTTGCTGGCAAGAAGAATGCTTTGGACAGAAGGGTGAAATTCATCTTGCCCTGCCTTAGGCTTCTGGAAACAGGTATGACTGACACAGGGGGTCAGGGCCAGCACCTTCCTGCCTGCTCAGTTCCTGTGTGTCAGAACTTGTTGATGTTGTGATGACAGCACTGCCTTTCAGAGAGCCACAGTGTTGGCCCTACATAAAAAAAGGGCAGAACAACATATTCCAAATTAGAGAATGCAGTAGGAATTAAGGATTTGATACAGAAAGTAAAAACTTGAGTTTTGCTAGCCTGTAAACTAAGACTGACACATAGGTAGTTGAAAGTGAAAGGAAGAAAGAAAAAAACACCAAAAAACTATTGCTTCAAACAACATTTGTCTAGAAGTATTTTATGAGTGGCTCTTTTAGAACTGCACTGGGCATATTTCCTTGTGATATTTGACCAGTGGCAAAACCCAGGTCCTGTGCACCATAACCCATGGCCTAACGCAATAGCTGATTTCTCGAGTCCTTATGCCTGTTACAGCATTATGAAGGCATCTTCTCCATGTTCTTGATGAGAGATCTGAAACAAGAGAGGAGATTGGGTCCTCTGCAATGCAAAGTGAAAGTCAGGACTTGCTATCTTGAGGACAGTTGCTAGCTTTTCATCTTCATTCACACTGAGCCATGATGTGGTATTGTTGGCTGCTCTCAGGATGGGCACGCTACCAAACCAAAGAGAAAAACATTTGGTACCTATCAGTCCAGAACTGTTTTACAGGCCTGAAGAGAGAGAGATAGGTAGACAGAAATTAAAGCTTAAGCATGGGAAAATATATGTTAATTGTCAAGACAGGATTGCTTGCAACTGTGTGTTAGGAGGGGTAATTGTCTGTCTTTTATATGGTGACAGACACCTATAATGTGCCCAGGTTCTCTTCCAGTGCAAGACCATTTGACCTAGGCAGGAAACAATCAGAAAGAAACTGCAGAAAGAAGCCAAGGATATTAAACCTTTGACAGTATATGGAGACTAGTTAAGGACCTGTCACAGTTGAGACAGAATAAAGGACAGCTCATAGCACAACTGGATACTGACGTTTATTTATGTTTATTTAGGAATTAACAAGATTGCAGATTTTAACTGCTTGGTATCTCACACACTCTTGCTTTCCCCACAGCGTTACATCACCATGTCTCCCCTTCCTGGTAGGGACATGGTGGAGGTGTGTCAAGGTGGAAGTTCTCACTTCATGCTGTGCAGCTCCTCTCAGTTACCTTTCTCAAGCATTACTGGCCAAGGTTACTGAGCATCCCCCAACATTTGTCTCCACACATATCCTTCATCTGCAGGATCTTGCCCTATATCCAGTGTTTTTCATCCAAACATGATCTTCACTTTCTTGTTTCTAGCCCTGAGCCCTAGGTTTTTGTTGCAGCCTCCTAACTGGTGGATCTGTCTCCTATCTTGTTACTAATTGGAGTGTTTAGGACATGCCACTATTGTTTAGTCCAGCTGCTATCAAAATGTTCACCTAGTCTGTGGCTTGTGCTTCAGAGGACAGCTCAAAATTCAGCTTTGGGCATGCATGCACACACAAAATTCTCTGCTATCTGACAGTATCCAAAATTTAGAATGGATGTTTTTGCCTGGCACCAGCCTCAGTACTAGTGACAGAAAGTGAGTGTATTCTGTAGATCAAGAAAAGGGGGAGAAAGGAAGCTGGCAAAGCAAAACAAAGGTATTAGGTGGTATTTGTTAAAAGTGAGACAGCATCCTTCAAATAATTGAGTTATGTTCAGTAAGTAAAACAGGAAGATTCATAAACTCTGGCAGATAAAAGGTACAAATACAATAAGGCAGGCCAGAAAAACGAATAAGCAATATCCTGAAATGGGGTATGAAAAGTTCATAAATCCCATTTTAAACATTTCAGGAGTAGGATTGTTTGTTGAGCCATAGATTCACTGCAAAAGACAAGGTAAGGCCACGACAGAAGAAAAGTGTGCTCCTTGTGGACAGACTTAAGAAGGTTTAGTTATTTATGGGGGACTTTTAGAGGATCTGTCTAATTGAACTGACTATAGAAGAAACTATGGAACACAAGAGCAAAATGAACCTTGATACTTCAGGGCAAGTGAACAATATTCACCCAAGGGATATGCTAGAGCTCACAGATGAAGGAGCAGAAGAGCTGGCTGCAGTGTCCATCTCCTCACTTGAAAAATCCTAGGCCCTGAGGTCTAGAAAGCTGACATCAATTTTCTGAAAGGGTTCTGGAGGAGATCCAAGAAACTAGCAGGGCCTGATTGAGCCCATTATTAGAAATTGGGGTTTAAAAATTTAGGAAGGAAAAATAGAATATACTGAGGAAGAGTGACCATGACTTCTCTAAAGAGAAGCCCTACGTCACAAACGTCCTGAAGTGCTTTGAAGGCTTTGGGATGTGTATGGATAAGGGAACTTCTATTCATAGAGTATGCTCAGGCTTCTTGAAGGCATCTTCTGGTAGTCTGTCAGCAAATTCAGAACTTATGTGCGTGTTGGTTGAAAGATAGTCAGCAGAGGATAAAAATAAATTATGAGACCTGACTAATGACAAATGAAGTTGATCAAGTCTATGGTGGACGCCACAGGTTTGTCTGAATAGTAGTCAAAAAAAGCAAATGCACTTTTAAGAATAGTCACACTGGAAAAGGGATAGAGAGGTAAACAGAGTGTCCTGGGGCCACCTTCTCAACCCTTTGGTGCATCTCTCTTCAGTATCATGTGCAGGACAGAGAACTGATGAAGAAAACTGGGAATGCTTGGAGAAGGGTCAGTGAAACAGCTTCTGTACAAGATGTAGCAACATCAGGTAGGGCTCAGCAGCCTGAGAGGTGTCTGAAGAGAGGTGATTGTAAAGTCCTGAGAGGCATGGAAAAGATGACCAGCAAATGATAGTTCTTTACCAATTTAAGCATAAAAATCAAAAGAGTTTTGTAGCTGCTCTGTTCCAAAAGGGATGAAGAGGTGCTTGTCTCACAAAATCTAGGTCTCTGTGCTGTAGGAGGATGTGAAAAGTTCACACAGGTGCAAAACACAAATATGCAACATCATGGAAGAAAAATCCACCCAAAAGGTTATCAGGTACAAAACCTCTGGCCCAGGAAGTCACTGAGCTGCAAAATGAGTGAGAGTGTTCAGGGGAAGTACCACAGCCGCTGTGCTCCTATTGCAGGTATTTGCTCTTGGCCACAGTCTGAAACAGGTCCCAGGTAGGTGAGCTGCCAGCCTGGTGTAATACAACTGTATTTATGTTACAGCTTTATGATCCTCCCATGAAAGTGGAAACCACATGACCCAGAATATTTAGCCTGGATAAAGTATAGGATGCTGCATGGCTGGGAATGGCCTTACCAGGAATAATGGAGAGTGAACAAGAGGGCAGCTTGCAAGTCCTTTCCGATAACAGGTGTTTTAATTAAAACAATTAAATTCAACATGACGTCTGTGACAGAGAGAAAATAAAAGAAGGAAAAATTATGGAAAGAAACATCTGAAGACAGCAGTTTGCACAATGCAGGCTTCCACCAGCTGCTGACAGTGTATCCAAGCCACAAGGTCAACAGTTCTTTCATAAACTCTTGGTTCCAGGATGTGATACACCTACCCCTGGCACATGCTGTTGGCCTGGCTGAAGCAGGGTTTTTAGGTCTTCGTGGATTGAGTCCTGGTTATGTATGTTTCTATCTGTAGTTACAAAACACAGTGACACATTTTTAACTGTAAAGCCTTTAGCTAATCGTTGATAGACTGGTGAATATGTAATAGTTCTGGGGTTATTCAGAGTCTACAACTTCCTCTTTCAAAGTTTAGTGCTTACATATTCCTTGCCTGTTTAAACTGTATTTTCACTCTACAAAGAACAGAACTTGTGAGATACAGAGATATGATCCTGGGACTTTCTTGCTCTCTAAAAAAGGAACATGTTCTGCTGGTTCATTTTACAAGCTGCCCCTCAGAAATTTAGATTTGAAGAAAAGCTTTGTTGTTTTCTGGAAAGAAAAAAACCCAGGCTTTGTTGTTCCTGTTGCCTTTCCATTCGGAATTTTAATCAGATCATGTGCCTTTAATGCATGAACTGATACACATTTTGTACCCACTAGCAGAGCTGAAGCTGTTACACTCTGCCTGGGGAAAGACAGCATTAATTGCAGATCAGTGCTCTTATATGAATTAACAGTCAGACAGACATATCAGGTCATATATTAAATCATTTATAACCTGAATCCTCTGGTGTAGTGTGTGTGACCAAGGGAAAGATCCTATCAAACTAATCCTACAAAACCTCACTAAAAGCCAGCAGTATGTATTACTTTTTAAGAAACATAATGACAGGAGGGAAGGCCAAGGAGCAGACTAATTGATATGAATGTTATGAAATTAAACAAACAAAAAATTGCATTCAGGGAATCCAGAAGTTTGTCCACCATCCATCTTGCTGACCCTAAGGCCAGTGAGCCTCCTGCTGCTGCAGCTGACCAGGAGAGGCAGGACTTGAACTGAAGAATCTTCGACATGGCTCTTGCAAGATTGTCTCCTAGTGTGTGTAGCAACTGCAGTCAAAACAAGGGAAAGGTCTCCTGTCTGTGCAGGAAACAGTCAACCTAGCAGTGATGCTCAGGATATCCTGGTGTCCTCCAGAAGGATGCAGGAGTGCTGCATGAGTTCATACTGAGTTGGAGTGAAGAGAAACATGGCATTAGGCTCAGCATAAGGACAAACTCGACCTGGACATCAAAGCTGCAGTTGTCACCCTGTGGTAGGTGCCAGAGCCTGCAGAGGAATGTGAGCTGCCCTGCTGAGCACCTGCATTGCTGACAGACAAAGTTTCTGGTACCAACCAGACCAAGACTGAAGCCCCTGTGCAGATGAGGCCAAAGTGAGGTGAGGCAGTATAGCAGATCACTGTGGATCTGCAGACCCTATCACCCATTCTGACCTCAGAGCTGCTTCTGCTCTGTCCCCTGAGGGAGCTGGGCAAGCAGCACCTTCCTGGGTACCCCTCAGGAATGAGGGGAGGAGAGGGGAGCAGTCTCCTATTTCCTTACCCAGCAGGCAATGCCCCAGCTCTCCACAGCAAAGTGCCAGCACAGAGCACATTCTTTTGTTGTGCCCATCAGAGGGTGAGATCTTCCAGGGACAGGTCCTGGTTCTTTGGTGAGATAATTCCAGCTGCACACCTTATGGGTGAGCTGGTCTCCAAAAGAGGGGCAACAGGGATGAAAAAGACAGAAAAAATCCTGCCTTCTCTATCTCACCCATTATTCAAAGACAGAATACTGTGGCAATATTTTGATATCCTTCCATCAACATCACACAAGCTGAAAAGGTATTGTTGGTCACATCCTTTGTAGTACTACAATGATTTTTGCAGACTCTCTCAGGCTGGCATTGAAACAGGCAGTGGGAGGAGGGTATCAGTGGCTCTAGGGATTTTAGCTTGAGCTAGGAGGATCCCAAAAGGAAACAGCAAAAAATGCAAC
Source organism: Hypocryptadius cinnamomeus (assembly GCA_013400635.1). NCBI lineage: Eukaryota > Metazoa > Chordata > Aves > Passeriformes > Zosteropidae > Hypocryptadius > Hypocryptadius cinnamomeus. The sequence goes on from VYZP01020240.1 coordinate 81,858, forward strand.
AATTTAGCAAAACTGACAGGAATTAATGAAGTGATTCTGTTCCCCTGTCCCTGTGTTTCCAGGTGAGAAGGATTCATCAAAACAATATTGTCTATTCTGTCTGTGGGGTGAAGAGGACTGTCTGCCCAGACAAATTGATTTACTTTTGGCTTCTCTTACATTTTGCCATCCAGAGTTGTATGTTTAGGCACTCACAGGTGGGGGAGAGAGAGAGACAGAGAGAGGGAGAGGGAGAGAGAGAGACTGAGCTTACAAGCTGTCACAGGCCGTAGAAGCACAGCAGCAACTATGCAGCTGGGGTCTAGGGGCAGCTGACAGCCAGGTACCTTCAGAGTCACCTTATCGTTCCATGGATGAGCTTGGGGAGAAATCTGAGAAGTGCCTCAACCAGCAATTATTTTTTGAACAGAAACATGATATGGCTGAATTGTATCACAGTTGCCAGGACAGGCTTTCTTTCATGCTGCAGTTTCTTAGGCCTACTTGTTAGGCTATCTAGATCATGAACTTTACAACTACAGCTGTCTCTGGGATTAGGGACATGCAGCACACTGGTTGAGAGCCAGCTGAACATGAGACCGCTGTGCCCAGGTGGCCAAGAAGGCCGGTGGTACCTGGCACTATCAGCAATAGTGTGGCCAGCAGGAGCAGGGCAGTGATTGTCCCCCTGTATACGGCTCTGGTGATGCCACACCTCCAGTGCTGTGTCCAGTTCTGGGCCCCTCACTGCAAGACAGACATTGAGGTGCTGGAGCACATCCAGAGAGGGCAACAGAGCAGGTGAAGGGTCTAGAAAACAAGTCTGATGAGGAGCAGCTGAGGGAGGGAGGGATCTGTTTAGCTGGAGAAAAGGAGGCTTAGGGGGACCTTATCACTCTCTATAACTCCCTAAAAGGAGGTTGTGGCAAGGAGGAGGTTGGTCTTTTCTCACAGGTAACAAGTGACATGATGAGAGGAAATGGCCTTAACTTGTGCCAGAGAAGGCTTAGATTGAATATTAGGAAAAAATTATCACTGAAAGGGTGGTCAAGCATTGGAATGGGCTGTCAAGGAAAGGGGTGAAGTCACCATTCCTGGAAGTGTTCAAAAAACATGTGGAGATGGCACCTGGGGACATGGTATGGTGGTGAATAAAGCAGTGCTGGGTTAATGGTTGGACTTGATGATCTTGGAGGTATTTTCAGCCTTAATGATTTTATGATTCTATATAACACTTAAAGGCATGGGGTGAAAATTACAGGGAAGAACTCCTGTGAACAGGCAGAATGTGATTACTTTCAACTATGCAACCATGAGACAGAAGCCAAAAAAAGTGGTATGAATTCTTCAGGTCTGCCATATGGCAAATGAGCTTGATTTGTTGCTGTTTTCTTACTGAAGTGCAGTGGGCTTGGGTTTTTTCAATCCAGAGTCAAGTCTGAGTTGTTTCTCAAGCACTTCTGTTTCTGAGTGATCAATAATTCAGAGATACCAACCGAGAGCACTCATGCAGTTGTTGCAAGAGCAGGGTGAGAGCGATGCATGGGTGACTGAAACACATGAGAGGCTGCTGCCACTTCCCTGGTCCTAACAAAGAGCTCTGGGCTTGCAGAGGTGACTCAGAGCACCAAAGAGGAAAGCTAAATGAATGATGGCGTAGCATCAGTAAGTGTTACAGATGGGTTGCCAACTACCCAGAGGGCCATGATACCTTGTGTTGTCTACAAGGTTTGTACAGGCTCTGTGTGTTCATGTGATAGAAAACCTACTGCTGCAATTAAAAGATTTGAAGAGATTAAGGTTGGTAGTAGTGATTCTTCCCAGTTCTGTCCCTGTAGCAGATGTGTGCTGTGGTCAGGTTGCAACACAAAGGCATTCACAGTGTCTCTCTGTCTCTCTCTAGGTTCTCAAGCATCTGCGGCACTTAAATTTCACCAATAACATGGGGGAGCAAGTGGATTTTGATGAGTTTGGGGACCTGGTAGGAAATTACTCAATAATCAATTGGCATCTCTCTCCGGAGGATGGCTCAGTCGTCTTTGAAGAGGTTGGGCACTACAACGTTTATGCCAAGAAAGGGGAGAGGCTTTTTATCAATGAAAACAAGATCCTGTGGGGTGGATTCTCTAAGGAGGTAAGTGCTTAAATCCTCACAGCAATAGTTTCCAGATCCACAAGCTGAAATTTGAACTAGCCCTGCACACTTCTCATATTATGGCTCCATGTCTCATGATAGGATCCATTCACCTTACTGTACACACAGTCTCCTCCATAGTATTTCATACCCTTCTTGTACACTGAAATAACAGACAATGTCTCCTCCCCTTCTGTACATTTGTTCACCCTGGGTATTAATGTTTCAATTATATCCTTTTTTTCCTGGCCCAAGCAGATACAGTAGAATTTTATAGCAGTGTTTCAAAGGGATGAAAAATTCATTACCCAAGTCTGGTTGTTGACTAAATCAATCTTTCCTGAGCTCAGTAGTTTCATTGCTGAAAAGAGCCATCTCTTTCACTCACTCATCTCTGTATCAAGAAGTGTCTCTTCTTGCTCTTAGTTATATTTACAACTCTTTCTGCTGATTTCACCAAGTACCAGAGCCTTCCTCACACCCTTGCCTTGCAAACCAACAGAACAAGCCCTGTCAGTCTGCCTGGGTTTACTTGGACATGGTGCTCAAATAGTGGAAGATGCCAGCACCTGCTACATTTTTTTTGTATTGTCCTTGAGGGTACTTCCACCGCCTCAGAAGTAGTGATCTAAAGAGGTATCAGTTGACTTCAGTCAGGCCTAAGTCCTTCTCCACTGTTTTGCATATGTTTAATCTTTTCAGCATAATTATTGTCACTAGCAGCCAGGTTGTGTCTGACCCACATGATGGGAACATGGTGCAGACATCTCCAGACCAGAGCCAAATGAACTGCTGTCATAGCTGGCAGCAGCCAGCTAGGCAGAAACTCTGACTCCCAGAGGGAATACTGAGCAGGCATATGGTTTGTGGTCTGGGAATTGACACAGGGAGTAGAATATTAGTTCAGAAATGTCACTGCCAGGCCCTGCTGGGATGTTTCAATGTGTTAAGCCAGCACCTGATTAATGAAAGAGGGAATTCACTTCCAGGTGATTATTCACATTGGCTGGCAGATCAGGTAATGCTTCTGCCTTAGCTACTTGCCCAGAACAGTTACAGCATGAGTTCAGCCTTTCCTTTACTCCAACTACACTTCTGGTTCAAGTCCAGAGCACTGTGAAGGAGGCATGAATTGAACAGAGCATACCACCACAGAAATACCGAGCTCAGAGCTTTTCTAAGTCCACCCAGAGTCTCTGAGCACAAACCCCTGATATTATAATCCCTCCCTCTGATCGTTGCAAATGCATCTTGCACTTTTTCCAACAGTTAGGATTTACTGGTTTTTACTTAAACTGAGTGATTGTGTTCTCTTGGTCTAAATTTCTCTGGCAGTGCAGTATTTAACTTCTGTGTTCTAAATTCTCTGTTCTAAACGGTTAAAAATGTGACAGGATGTTGCTGAGTGTAATGCCAGGATATGTAAATTTTGTGTAGTGGAGGGGTTTGCAATCTCTGTGTCTGCTGCAGCCTTTTTTTTTCAGTTTATATACTTCTAATTTCTTTCAGATAAAAGGCTCTGCTCAAAAAAGTAGGCAATACTTCACTCACTGTGCCTCTTGTCATCCCCAACAAAAGTTTAAATGTAGGTAATTTTAACATTCAGGAACTTGAGCATTGGGCAGACTTGCAAAAGAATGAGTTAAAGAGTAGGTAAGATAGATAGATTCATTTTGGCAGAACCTGATGAAATTCCCCACAGAATACTTAAGAATGCAGCCAAAGCAATCATGAAAGTACTAGCAATTCATCTTCGAGAAATGTGGAGGATGCACGATGTCTCAAAGGATCAGAGAGCAATCGTAATACCTGGTTTTAAAGCAGTTATAGGAGAACCAAGGGAATTATACACAATTGAGTTGAGCTTCAGTAACCTAAAAGACTTGATAAAAAAAAATTAAACCGTTTATAAACACTTAAATGATAATAAACTGATAAGAACAAGCCAACATGTATTTGTCAAGATAAAATCATGCCAAACCAATTTAATTTTCCTCCTTGGGAGCTCAATCAACTTTGTAGATAACGGGGAAGCAGTATGTGATTTCAGCCAGGCCTTCGATTCAGCTCTGTTCAAAATCACTGGTGGCAGCCTAGGGAAAGACAGCCTAGACTGATGGAGTCCTCTTGATGGATGCACTGCCTGCTCAAAGACTGTCCCAAGGAACAGGAGCACTGCGTTTATAGCAATAGGCACTAACAGCAGAGTGCTTCAAGCCAGGAGCTGCAGGGATTTGCCCTGTGTATGTGTCTGTCCCATCAATGATGTAATCCTGATGAACAGCTAAGGAACAGCATTCCCAAACTGTGCTGCAGCTGCACTTCAGAGTGATAGCAACAGAGACTGCCATCACTGAGCCACAGAGTCATCTCTGCATGGCAATTGTCATTAGAGAGGGCTTTGCTTCCCCTGTGGCTAAGGTTAATACCTGCACAGAGGCAACTTCCAAACCGTAGCCAGGACTCACTGCACAAATGCATCAACCCAGGATGTTCCTGGAGATGAGCAAGTTGGCAGCACTTGGGTAAACTAGCACCAAACTTCCAAAAAGGTCAATGGAGGCTTCCAAACAGAGCAGCCATTGACTATGTAAGGATCATGGTACTTTGCTAGCAGTGAAAATTGTAGGTTTAACTCTCCTGAGCTGAGAAAGTCATGTTCTGTGTCAACTCTCTTTCTTTAATTTAGTTGGAAAGAGGTGAGCTCAGCCTCAGGTCATGACTGTGTGACAAAAGCCCAGGCTTCCATTTATCATGCTGAAGTCTTTGTGTCAGTGTACTTCAGGCATGCAGTGAATGTGTCCATGCAACCATTTGCTGCCGAAACACAACAATGCTCAGGTGGGCTCAGGCACAGCAGAAATGCACAGCCAGCAGGTGACATCATTTACAGCACCAGAGGCCTGGCAACCTTTGGATCTGTAAAGCGCTACTGATTTGCATCTTTAGATGTTCAGTGTTCTTAAAGAAGAAGCGAGTTTCAGAAAACTTTTTTTTTTAATAATTCCCACAAATTACTAGCAGACATTATGCAATATATTGGATTGGGGATCAGATGTCAGGGCCCATCATCTCCAAGGCTGACTCAAATTCCTGCCAGTAGAGATTGATTGTCTTTTCTTCTAAACATCTAATGGCTATTTTGGGGTATGTGTATCATGGTCACATTCCAGTTTGCAATGCCTACAACACAGTAGAGATTACAAAGGTCTGCTGATCTTCCTTACTATCCCTTAATGTGTTCCTTCAGAGAAATCTCACTGCAGTGTGTTGGGGAAGGACTATTGTGCAAAATGGGTCTGTTCTGTGGGCAGAAGAGGTGAGCATTTGAGGCTCTTCATGCCAACCAAGCAATAATACCCTTGGTGGAAGCCAAGATCTTGCCACAGTAAGGCATTGGCACCATTAACCTGCTCGGGCTCTTTTCTTGCAGGTGCCTTTCTCCAACTGCAGCAGGGACTGCCTGCCGGGCACGAGGAAGGGCATCATTGAGGGGGAGCCCACCTGCTGCTTCGAGTGCGTGGACTGCCCCGACGGGGAGTACAGTGACGAGACAGGTAACGCCCACGGAGCTGCTCTGGGCCTCCAGGCATCCCCCCAAGTCGTGCTGAAATCGCTTCCCTGCAGGGCTGGGCTGGTGCCTGCCTTGCCAGGAGGCTTCACAGAAAGTCTGAGGGACTTCTGAAAAGCTTACAGGAGCTGAGTCCTGTGGTCCTCAGGCCCTGTCTGCTGCTGAGCCTGCTTGTCCCTTCTGCTCTGCATTAGGAAAATTAAGGCAGAGAACTTGAAAAACAACTTGCATATAGAAAGCCACTCAGGCAGCCACAAGCAAACTCTATTGCACTGTAGCAGTAGCTTTTCTTCCTCCAAAAACCTGGAGGAGGGAGAGATTCCCCATCCTAAATTCTGTAGCTATCTGTCTGCTCCCATGTTTTCCTCAAACTGTCAGGGTTTAATTTCATACTTTACAAAGAAATAAAATCCATTACATCCCAGATTTCATAAGCAGAGAGAAATATTTCCCTTTATGGACTCACCAGCCACAGGTTCTGTTGATCAGTGGCACTACAAAAGATCAGAATTTGTGGATCCTACTGAGCACCCATGGACATGTTTTTTGTTTGTTTCATTGGGAGCTTGGATCAAGCTACTCAGGTTCTGAAAGAGACAGAAAAGGTAAACTCAGGTCTAGAAATGGTTGAAAAATTTTGAATTTCCAACACCACTAGTGCTCCCTCAGTTTTGGGCATCCCCAGGGTAATGAAGGCAAGTAAATTATTTCAGGATATCAGTCCTCTCTACACTGTAAGGCACTTGGGACCTCCTCACACCCTCACTGGTGCGCTGGTCCCAGCAAACACTGCAGACCTTGCCGGAGACAAACAATTCAGTAAACCCCTTGCAAAACTGAACGAGTGTTCTTTGGGAGAATCTAATTGTGTCCTATCAGACAGGAATATTTTTTTAGCATGACCATATGGTACTACAGGATGCTTGGAAGCAGGATTTTCAGATTAAATAGAAGCAACTCTGGTCATGTGTAATAGGGGTCTTCTGGTGTTTTTCACATAATTTTGGGAGCTAGCTCTGGTGTGGAGGTGAAATTTATGGGGCTGAGGTGGCAACTGTCTTCTGACTCTACAGTTTCCTGCTGCAATTTCAGCTAACAGTAATAGTCTTTATTTCCCGTGCTTGCCACTTTTATAGGCATAGAGAGCAGCTTTACAATCAGTTCCATCCAGCTGAGACAGCGATGCTACCAGAGGAAACAACCTATCCTTTCCCAGCTGTTTGCTCCCACACTTTGTCTGGGAGCAGTGCTGGTACTTGTGCAACCACGGAGCGAATTGGATCAGGTCTTTGGTCTTCCTGAAAACAAGCTTTTGGGAGGTTGAGTTTCCAACTAGAATGAGAAGCTGCATGCCTTCAAGTGCTAACAACACAAAGGAGGGGGAAAGAATGAGCAGCCTTGCAGGAGGAGGGAGACTTGGTTTACTCCCTTCAGTGGCAGCATGGTCTCTAAGCCACCACAAGACAGAAGTGAAAGTGTGTCTTTAGGGTGCAGTTCTAAATAGCTGTCTCTGGCAGAGGCTGCTGGATTCCCTGCTACACAAAATTAACATTGCTTTGTCTGCAGATTGAAGTTTGTAATGAACTTGCAGGTAAAAGGCACAAGAAAAATAAGAATTATTGGCTGAATGGATGTAAATCAAATTACATGGTGATGACAGCTTCTGACTGAACTTTTGCATCTAGTGCCAGATTTTCAAATAAACACCTTAGCTGAGGCAAAAAGTCCTTAGGAAAGCAGTGTCATATCTGGTCATGGCTGGTCTCTCCAACCACACCTCAGGAACAAGAGCTTGAAAACCTTTGGCCCCATTAGCTGGGCATTCCTGACTTTCTCATTAGCATCAATCTCTACTCTGGAAGCTGTGGTCAGAATCTGTGTCTGTGCTTAGGTGCAAAACCCAGAGGGTGCTTGCTGTTAAAGGAGTTTGTGTACTCTCTGCAGCGCCTTGCTATCCTGCTGGGATCCCAAAAGCAGAGGTAGGTTGAGACCTCCAACTCTCTGCTCACAGCCCCTTTCTACTGCTATCAAAAGAGTTGTGACACTCCCTGCTAGAGCACAAGACCCATTTGAGTCAAAGAAGAAGAGCAGAAGCAACAGGCCCTTGCTTTTTGATCATGCAAGCCATTGGCATGACCATGCTATCACAGCAGGCCCAACTACTTTCATGAAGGAGATGGAGGCACTGATTTTCCCTTTGCAAGTATTAGTGGGACATTTGCTGGGTGTAAGGAGAGTGATACTATTAAGACACATCTTTCCCAGGCATTCCAATATGAAATGAGAATGTGCTGCAAGTCAAGGGCATTGCCTGCCTTCAGGGAAGAGCAATTTAGACAGTAAGACTGGCCTCCATGGAATATGAAATAGGCTCTCAAAGCATTTAAGGAGGCAAGCACGTTTTTAATTTTCTCTGTAATAGAAAAAGGCAGGATATTCAAATGATGATAAAAGTGTGAGAGGTATGAAGACAGACAGAAGTAGAAGATAAAAGTGAAGGAACAACCAGACTCTGTGTAAGAGCTGATAGCAATCGAAGTTTGCAAAGTTTTGCCAATAAATGTATTACAAAAAACATGAGGGGAGAGGTAGGACTTATTTTAAGCCAGAACCAAGCATGCTTTGTGTTTTCCTATAGAGACCCTGGGAGGTTGGTTGTTTCAGAGTAAGAAACTCTGAGACATCAATATATGACTCTGGGGATCTACACACAGGAAGGGAACACTCCGTGTGTTTAAGATCAAGGCTGGTGTGTAGCTGCTATATATGTCATCCCAGACTTCAGCCTCTCATTCTGACAAACCTTCCCTCTCCTTATCACTTCTTTTTCAGATGCAAGTGCCTGTGACAAGTGCCCTGAGGATTACTGGTCCAACGAGAACCACACGTCCTGCATCCCCAAGCAGATAGAGTTTCTGGCCTGGACTGAGCCCTTTGGGATTGCTCTGACTCTCTTTGCTGTGCTTGGAATTTTCCTGACTTCTTTTGTTCTGGGAGTCTTCACCAAATTTCGCAACACACCCATCGTCAAGGCCACAAACCGGGAGCTATCCTACCTCCTCCTCTTTTCCTTGCTATGCTGCTTCTCCAGCTCATTGTTCTTCATTGGTGAGCCCCAGAATTGGACTTGCCGTCTGCGGCAGCCAGCTTTCGGCATCAGCTTTGTCCTCTGCATCTCCTGCATCCTGGTGAAAACCAACCGTGTCCTTCTTGTCTTCGAGGCAAAGATCCCCACGAGTCTCCACCGAAAATGGTGGGGCCTCAACCTTCAGTTCCTCCTGGTCTTCTTATGCACGTTTGTGCAGATTGTCATCTGTGTGATTTGGCTCTATACGGCCCCGCCATCCAGTTACCGAAACCATGAACTGGAGGATGAGATCATCTTCATCACCTGCCATGAAGGCTCCCTGATGGCCCTCGGCTTCCTCATTGGCTACACCTGCCTACTGGCGGCCATCTGTTTCTTCTTTGCCTTCAAGTCTCGAAAGCTGCCTGAGAATTTTAACGAGGCCAAGTTCATCACCTTCAGCATGCTGATATTCTTCATTGTGTGGATCTCCTTCATCCCTGCTTACGCCAGCACGTACGGCAAGTTCGTGTCTGCTGTGGAGGTGATTGCAATACTGGCTGCCAGCTTTGGGCTTCTGGCCTGCATCTTCTTCAACAAAGTCTACATCATCCTCTTCAAGCCCTCCCGCAACACAATCGAGGAGGTGCGCTGCAGCACAGCTGCCCATGCTTTCAAAGTGGCTGCCAGGGCCACACTGAGACGGAGCAACGTGTCCCGCAAGCGCTCCAACAGCCTGGGCGGCTCCACCGGCTCCACCCCTTCCTCCTCCATCAGCAGCAAGAGCAACCACGAGGACCCTTTTCCTCTACCAGCCTGCGCCGAGCGGCAGCGCCAGCAGCAGCGCGGGTGCAAGCAGAAAGTCAGCTTTGGGAGTGGAACGGTGACCCTGTCGCTGAGCTTCGAGGAGCCGCAGAAGAACGCCATGGCCAACAGGAACGCCAAGCGCCGGAACTCGCTGGAGGCCCAGAACAGTGACGACAGCCTGCTGCGGCACCGCGCCCTGCTTCCCCTGCAGATCAATGAGCCCCTCGGGGCTGAGCCTGCCTTCCAGGCAGCTTCCAGCCCTGAGACCAGCTCACAGGAGTCAGTGGTGGGAGACAACAAAGAAGAGGGACCAAGCCCTGAGGCGGAGCCTTCCCTGCCATCGGTTAACTCCCGAAATTTTATAGGCACTGGAGGTGGCTCTGTCACAGAGAACACGGTACATTCCTAACGAAAGAAGATTGCGAAAAGTACACCAGACCCCAAGAGGAACTTGCTCACCTCTTGCTTCTGAATGGGAAAGGCAACAAAGACACACTGCTGTGACACAGCCCCACCACACCTTAATGTTAGCGCCGGCAGGGTAGCACATGTGCCTCCAGAGGAAGGACTGTGTCTGGGGAGCCTTGGATTGAATTTGCATTTGCTTTATTGAAACCAGGACATCTCAGAAGGACAAGTGAAGATCGCGTCTGGTGGGGCTTAAGCAGAAGTCTGCATGCTGCCTCGCCTCCGTAAGCTTTTCCTGCCAGACTGCAACTCAGCTGACTATGGGAGGCACTAGGCAATTCCACTATACCCTGCTTTTACATTTATGTATAATATTCCTCTTTCCCACTATGTATGATATTCCCTCTTTATCCAGTATATGTGATCTGTAACCATGTGCATCAGGACTCTCAGCTCTACAAAAGCAAAGTACACGGTTTCACTTCAGGAAAGCACAGTCATGGGGAAAATAAAAAAGCCCCCAACATCCTGCACACTGTGTACAGCCAAGGGTGTGAACATGTAAAGTATTTAATGTGACAGAGCGCCCTGCTAATTTATATTTAGTAATGTCCCAGTCCCTCCTTTCTGCCCAACAGGAAATACTGGACAATACTCTCCGTAGACTCCATTGCACTAGACCGAGCTACTTAGGTCCCTACTGGTTTCCTCCAGCTGGAATAGCTTTACCTCCAGCCTGCCTGCTTTGGTGGAGGGGGAGAACAGCTTGTAAATCCCTCGCAGAGAACGCTGCAAAAGCACAATGAGATGTATCCCTGATTGATTATGTTGCTAGTAGTTGTATGCTTAACCAAGTGTTGCTGCTGTACTATCCCACAAGGCATACATGGCTAACCCTTCCACACCATAGTCAGCGTTGTGCTTTGCCGTATTAATCTGCCTCACACCTACACGGAGCGTTGCGACAGTCCTGGCGGTACTGGTGGGCCTGGCACAGCAGATGAAACAAGGAGAAATGGAGGAGTTAGGGATGGAGAAGGAGCCCCCAGCTGTGGTAATAGGATCAGAGGAGCAGGTGAATATCTGAAGTGTGCCTGCTGGTAGATGACGGGGTGAGAAAGACATTCAGGCCTAGGTTGTTGGACACATATAGAGACATATGGATGAACTGGATACAGTTTTGCTCCTAAAAGCCACCAACCAGGTTATTTCCCATTTTGAAGACAGGGCACCTAGCACAACAATGGTGGACTGTACCTAAAGAATAACACTAAGGATGTCAGCAGAGAGCATAGCAGAATTTGGTTACTCTTGTCCCACTCTTCCTAAAGCAGACATAAGTGCTCCTGGTTTTTCAAGGCATGCCTAGTTCTTTTTGATTCATGCTGGAAAAGTTGAAAATAGTCATTAGCAGAGAGATTTGTTGCAGCCTGATGAGAGAAACAACACTCCTGGACAGCCTGGTGGGAGGGGCTAGGGTTACATTGCAGAATTTCATTCCCTCTTCCCAGTTTCCCCATGGAAGAACAAGCATCTGTCAGGAAGATGTCAGTGCCCTCCCTCATTAAGCATGAAGGTAGTCTAGACCTCTTATAGAAAGGTAGATGGGCCTGCAGCTCAGTGTGAGCAGAGACAAAAGGACTGTGTTCGAATGCATTGGGAGAAACACCACAATTCTCTTGTTACTGTTTTTGCTTGGTTGTTCTTCTGCCAGGGCAGGCAAATAAAACTTACAGGTGACATTACTGTATAAAAACTTTGTTTTGCCACCTCCACTTGTTGACAAGGAAGAGGAGTTTTGACTTACAGGGCAAAGTGGAAGTCCAGAACACCAAGAAGAAGGCTATTCAGACAAGTTGTTTTAACCCTTCTGTTGATCTCTTACACCCCCTTTGGAGTGGGCTCAAATTTTAACTACACCACATAAGAACCAACCCAACTATAATTGTAAGGCTTGCAAATGACAATATTTGATTAAAACTCTGGCTCAGATGATCGGGGGAAAAAAAAAAAAAAAAGTGAGTTTGAAAACACAAATCCTTCTAGCCCAAATTTTGGAAAATACATTCTACCCCTGGACCCAGCCAAGGGCTGCTTACTGCTTCTGAAACCTAGGTCCCAGGCTGCTGACTGTGGCCGTGGGCTCAGTTTAGGGTATGGAATTGAGCCCCGGGGGCTCCTGAATCTAACTGCACGAACAGGGAGGAGCACTAGATGGCAGAGAGGGCTAAAAAAGGTATTTTGGTTACAGCCTACACTTCCAAAAATTCCAATAGCCGAGTGGTTTTAGCGCTAAGTGAATCATTCCTACTGGAGCAAACCCAGCTCAGCAGCCCCTGAAGTGAAGCTGACAGCACTGAAACATGTAAGAGTTCAATGAGTGAAATGAAAACAACACAATTTACAAACCAAAGACTGCATAAGAACACAGGCAATGTAAGAAACAGAAAGTCACCATCAGCTGCCTTGTCTGGAGAGCAATATTCTCTAGCTATGTATACAGTAGATGATATTGACATTTGGGTGCTTTTCATTCCTTGGATGTTTTTCATTCTTTACATTTACTTAAAAGGAATTTATACCCTGGCACACAATGAGTCTCCAAGAGCTGCAATCATTTTTTAGCATGGCCAACCGTGCTGTATTTGCTGGGGAAGCCCCTTCCACCCTCCCTGCTCTCACATGTGGAGCCCTACACCTCCAGCTCCAATGCTGCATGAGAGCTGCTGCTGCAGCTGATAGCAGTGACACACATGCTGGACACAAGGGCAGTTTACTAATAAAAGACCCCTTTGTGAAGGTGCTTTGTAACCAAACCCCTTTTCCCATGCACAGAGAAGGGGATATGTTCTCATCCTGTCAAGTCCAGGAGAGGAGAAGGCTTGGTCAGGCACCTGTCCCAAAGTCTGTCAGTGTATCACACATGACAACACTGATGAAGCCACACTGGGGAATATTCTTCTGTTAAAAGCACGAGCCTGAGAACCTCCACTGACATTTCCTACCAGAAGATGCCCACACGAATGCATCATCCCACCCACCATGGCTCAAAAATCCACTGGAAAGCTTGCCTCAGCATGAGGTTTCCTTAACTGTCCAGTAGTGAAGCAACAACAGTGTATCAGCTCTCTGGTGGGATTTTCACTGGAAAACTTGGGAAGCATCCCAGTGAAAAGCCCAACTCTTCCTCCCCATTCTCCTGACAAACATGACAGAACTCTGCCTACCCAAAGCCCCAGCAAAGAATTTATTTACAGATGATACCAGAGAAGAGAAAATTCCCCATTATATTTCATGCTCATCACCGTGTCCTCCTTGTCAGTCCATGAGCTCTGTTCAGTTTGCAATACCTGCTGTTGTTAAATTTAGATTTATATTGACCAACTTTACCAAGGGGTGCTGCAAAGCAGGAGGAGGAAGGTAGGTGTTCGTTCTTGGTTTTGCAAGAGTCTGGATGTTTAAATTGTGGGGAAATTTAGGTGAAGACCTGAACATTCAGACTAAAATCTCTGCAGGGATTTCCCAGAGTCTGGATAATTCACCACCGCCTTCAGCTTGCTGAGGAGCGGCAAAATCAGCCTGGGAGAGGGAATGATGAACGTGGTGAACGAGGGAGCCTGGAGCTGGACCTTTCCATGCGGCAAAGGGAACACTCCGCTGCGGGGAAAGGCGGCACAGGGGAAGGGAAAGCAGCGGCTGAGGGCAGCCCTGTCCTCTCGCGGGGCTCTCACGGAGGCGCCGCTCGCTGAGGAGCGGCTGCAGCCCTTCTGTCCAGGGCGCAGAATAAACTCTGCCGCCAGCTTTCACTGCAAGTGTCGCTTTAGGCTGGTTTTGCCTTCAATCGGCCCCTCTACCCCCGCGAGCACGGGCAGCGCCGGCGCCGCTGGGCCGCGCTNTCGGCCGCCGAGCCCCCGCCCGCGGGTTCCAGCCCCGGGCCCGGCACCGCCCCCGACACCGCCCCGGCACGCCCGAGGGGCAGGATCGGCCCGCAGCGGAGAGGTGCCGGTGCCACCATGTTGTGCGGGGGTGCCTCGGCGGCCCGGCCCGCCACCGACGAGACGCAGCGGATCGCGGGGCAGGGGGGGGGGCGGGGGGCGC